>APFE031583072.1:46106-61598 GCA_000404065.3 Pinus taeda | reverse complement strand
TGCACTATAAATTAAGGCATTGGGTCAGTTGCTGGAGAGGTTAGAAGCTAAACTTTTTTGAGGGTAAATGCTGATGGAATTGGGACTTCCTAGTTAAACTTGAGAGGAGAGATCACATACCTTTTGGTTTCATTGGGAAGTGAGTGAAACTTGTCAAAGTAGAGGAGACTTCTTGTCGGACCGTGGGAGGAGCTTGTACAACATCAAGGCACAAGTTGTAAAGTTCTTCTTTGATTTGAATTAATACAATCAAGCTCATTTTTCTCAACAAGTATCTCATGTTATTTGTTTCATGGACTCCTTGACTTTCATGTTAAATATGTTTTATAATATTGGATATTCAGGTGCTATATAATCGTTTGCCTTGTTTGTGCTTACAGGTTTGTGACAAAGGAACTTACTTGGATCAAAGGAGCAAAGGCATCTCCAAACTTGCGTTGGACATGAGGTAGGCCTTAAACACATTTGTTTGCCATTATTTATAAAAGCGCATTTAGAGAAAGATAGTGTCTGGTTGGTTTGTTTGTCATTAGGTCTTCATTAGATTCTAGGAAGGTCTATCTTGTCCGCAAGATCGACTCATTCCGCGTGATAGGATGATTCCTTCATCTGTAGAATGTATATGAGACCAAGGATCAGAAGAGGTACCATATTCTAAAGGCCTATCTACCCAAACACTTGTTGAGTGCAGACTCGAATTTGCCGCACAAGCCCAAAAAATTGATTGCTACAAAGATTCAATGGGGCTTGGTGGCAACTCCTCGCAATAATCCTCACTATCAAAATAGTTGGAACTCTTCTTAAACTTAGATGATGTAGAAGAGATCATATGACAGGTTTCCACTATGGCCACTTCCGTGAAACTAGATGGAGATGGGAGGGAAAAAGTACCCATTAAGGAAGGGTCTTTTAGGAGACCTACTCCGACATTTTGAAGCGATTGTGAACTTCCATGGATAAATGGAATGCTTCTAGTAGCTTGTGAACTGTTAGCAAAAAAGGCTAGTTGGTCAATGATTCTGATTCCACCTTGGAAGTGAAATGCAATCTTTCTAAAATATGTAGACACAACGGCAGCCATAGCATAAACCCAGGGCCTTCCTAGTAAAATATTGTAGTCAAGGAGTCCATCAATGACCTCGACTTCAATATCCATTGTCTTTCCCCCTAGTTCAACTTGCAAGATACTTAAAATCCCATATGGAGTGTATATTCTTCCATAAAATCTTTTAATGTTGTTGGTGATCATGAAAAGGTTGGTGAACAAAGAGTTTTCCAGTAGCTTATTTTTCCCTTTCTTCTTGGCCCCTGGTTGCTTTGGATTTTTCCCCTTGTCATATGACATGGCATTAATCTCTGAGGCAAGAGAATTGTCATTTGCATTTTTACTAGAAATAGCAAGAGCTTGACTAGATGGAGCTCTTGCAGCTTGCGTGCTTGAGGAACCAATCACACCATCACTAGCATGAGAGTCCCTATTTGATTTAGGAGGAGGTGAAGCAGAAAAGGTTGGTCTAGGAGTGCCAAGAATTTTTTCGTAGAGTGTGCTAGATTGAGTATAGATAAAATCTAAATATTGGTCATGAGAAATGACTTGCTCTTCAGTGACAACTCCATCTTTCACCACATCCTCAGTGATAGATGGCAATAAGGACTTAATAAACCACTCAGCTAAAAGCTGATCAGGAACATACGTTTTTACCATTTTACGATGACGCCACCACTCATGAATATGATTGGATATGTGAGTGGATGTGGTCTGTTTAAAATTAGTAAGGAGTTATGTTCCAGTTTCGTACCTGATAGGTAACTAAAAGTGGGTTAGAAAAGTAGTGGCAAGGATGGTGAAGTTATCAAACGAAGCTCTAGGCAATTCAATATACCATTTCACTTCTAGACCAGTGAGCATTCTCTAAAAAAGGTGAACTGTAATCAAATCATCATTCAGAGTGTTAGATGAGCACCAAAAATGAAAAGTCATTACATGATTCAATGGGTCTTCACTTGGATTTCCATTGAATTTAGGAATATCAGAGGGGAGTTTATGAGGAATCACCGGCCACCAAGGGGCGTATGCAATTGGATCATTCATTAGTCGGTTCAAATATGGTAATTCTAGAGTTGCTACAAAAGGAAACTACTGATTCAGGTTACGTGGAGCATACCCAAGATAAGATGGAATCGCCTGAGCAGTGGGTCTTTTCATAGCAGAATAAAGCATCTGTTGCTGGTAACCTTGATAAGGTTGTTGGACATAACTAGTATAGTGTGGTTGTTGATAACCAGCTTGAAAATGTGGCTGTCCATAACCTACAAAGCCTTGTTGCCCAGGTCCTCGATAGGCTTGATATTGACCAAATCCAGTCTGATCTTGTAAACCAAGCCCAGACTGAGGTTGGTTTTGCTGGAATTGTAGTTGTTGGTATTGTGCCAGCCATGGTTGTTGGGCCATTTGTTGTTGCCCAATACTAGAAGATTGACCAAATTGCGGATTGACCATACCTGTTGGTGCCTGAGTCATTCCAGATAAAGAAGCACTAACCTGAGAGACTTGAGTCTTTTGCCTCGAAATTTGAGGTTGTGAGGCAGAAGGAGCAGGTTGAGGTTGAGACACAATAGGCTATGCTTGTGTTTGCGACATAGTCGTAATACCAGGTGTAGTGGGAATATTCGACACAGGTCAGATCGGTTGCATTGGATATACAACCCTTGGTTGTTCTGGCAGTATTGGTATCCAACCACTAGATGTAATTCCAGTTTGACCTAAATATTGTTGGAAACTCTCATATGGTTGTTCCCTAGAAGGAAATAGTGAAAAAGCATATTGCTCTCCATATGGTGGCAGTCCAGTGTTTAAAGGATATATCAGTCTTTGAAAAATGGTTTTCCCAAATTGATATTGGCATGTAGGATAAAATCGTTGAGTTTCAACATAAGAGGGACCATATGAGACTCTGGATGAATAAATAGGATCAGACCATGGTGTTGAAGTAGCCTCTGAGTGGACTCCAGCTAGTGATTGATAACCAGTTGGAATAGATGGTATACCATATAAATGTGACTCAGGTGTACCAGAAAACATTGTAGGAATAGTAGTAGGAGGTTCTGTCGAAGCTGCATCAGATGACACATTCCTAGATGTTGATGGTTGCTCAGACATGTTTAGTCTATCCAAAATCTCTCCAAGCGATTCGACAGGAACTTGCGATGAAGGAGGATTAAAAGAACCAAACTCAGGAGTAGAAGGACACAAATGAATCCCAGTTCTGAAATGAAACGAGGTACTAGATGGGGGATCCTCTACTATCTCCTATATGGCAATCAAACCAGGTGGAAGAGGTAGACCGTCAGGTCCGTAAAATATTTCTAGAGCCGAAGAAGGTATAGCTTCGACAATGACAGATAATGGAAGGGTGACACCTTCTGAATACTGAAACTCAACTTCCAGATGTTCAAGTAAATGAAATTGAGTCTCAAAGGGAGGTTCTTGAACAACTGCTAGTTCAAATGTAGCCTCAGTTTGGACTGAGACAGGTTCTGGATCAACTCTATATGGAGTTGTTTTAGGTACAAAAGTGTCTACCATTACACTAAGATCAGTTCTAATGTCCTCTTGTAACTGGAGAACTTCTTCTCTAAAGGAAAATGTACTAGAAATAATCAGAGTAACTAGAGTCTTTGACGATGTTGAAACACAAGTTTCAAATAAACTAGATGAATTGGACTCAGTTAAATGAGACCGCTTTGTCTGGATTGCCTTTGCTTCTGGAGTCAAAGACGGTTGACTCGCTAGTCTCTGCAAATGAAGGGGTTTTGATTGACTTTCTTCCACGATTGCAGATTATTTGATCAACTCAAAATTAAGGGGAAAATGATGTTATTCCGAATTCAATTAATTTTAGTCACGCTTGGACACAACTTTGGTTTTTTAGTTTTTAAGAGTCGAGAAAAAGCTAAAGATGACTCTAGTCTCCTTTGATTTTTAATGAGCCTGAAAGAATAAGTGCTCAGATGGACCTTTTCTTTTAAAGAGTCAAAATTAACGAAAGTTACTACTTTGGAAAATCTAGATAGAGGGATTACCAAACCAAATGCAAAACTGCAATATACACCTTGGTGATAAATTAAAAAGAAATTACCAAGGACTTATGTACGGCAGTCAATCTTCCCAAATGTCGTGTTCAATGCATTGTGATCAATAAGGTAGTAGACTCAATTTCCTATGGATAAAGGATTTAAGCCTATTGTGGTCTCCCAATATATACGTGACGATACAGGGAGCACAAGTCTATGCTAGCACTTGTCATATCAAGGAGGAGGAATCACTCAACCTTCAATGAAAATGATAGCCACTATTTTTGACGATGTCGAAACACGTCACTACCTAGACCTCTAGATATGTTTTGTTAAGTTCCAAAGCATTGTTAGGTTCATTGAAATTCATTTTAAAGTTGATTTTGTTTAGAGTTTTCCTTTCAATGGTTCACCACGTGATGATGATCTGAAATTCATAAGATGCAATCTACAATGATAAACAATCTTTGTTTATTTGAGCAATGAAAATGCTAGCTACTAGGGAAAGAAGATAACAGTGCTTTTAAGCAAAGAGCAAAGAGAACACACTAGTGCATTCCCCTAAATCATATTTTTGCACACAAATCAAAAAATGCTAAATGTAAATGCATGTATTTGTTTTCACTTTCCTTAATGTGAAAAATGCCAAAAAAGAAAACTAAATGCAACAAAGATCTGAAATATTTCACTCAAAATGACATTTTCGACAATTTCTTCTTCAAAAGAGAAAGGAAGACTCAAAACGATACTTTCAATTTTGGATAAAAATGCTTTTGACACTTCGAATATAGACAAATCAAAGCAAATGCATGAAGAAAAGTCTTAATCAATTATCAAGGGAAGGAAGAATTTACGACACTTCTCTTTTTGACACAAAACAACAATTACGACACTTTTTGTATCAAAGCGACAAATTGATTTCAACAACTTTTCAACAAAGGATTGTAAATGAGGAACAAATACACAAAAACATTCACTAATCCTAATGTAATTGAGGCTGATCTAAGTGATGCAAGTAAGTTTTAGTAAAGAGGCACTATTCATTTGCAACAAAACAACGAAACAAAACTAGAAACAAGGTCAAAAACCCTTAATTTCTATATGGGAAAAGAGTTTAGTCAATCATCACACCTGGGCTTCACAGAAGCTAAGATGCATCACACTTAACTCGGGAGGTGTGATGCATACTGAGTCACAATGGAAGACAGTGCGATGGTCCAGGGAGCGCAACTGAAATGGGTTTTGGCTCAAATGTGCAGTTGTTTTCAATGGGTTAAGGTGGGTTTTGATGAACAATGATGAGAAAAGTATGATAGAATGTCTTGAGAGGTTATTGAGCTACAAAAATGGAATCTAGATGTTTTTGCAAGTCAAATGTTTAATTCATAAACTAAACCAAAGATCAACTGAAGTGGCATTCATCTACTATGCAATTGCAAAGCAAGAGCAGTTCGAAGGCTACTTGGCAGACTTCAGACTCTATCTATAGTTTATAAAATTGAACATTAAACAAGAAATAACATGAAACAAACATCTATTCATCCCCAGCAGAGTCACCAATTTGTTTCTGGGAAAGATAGTATTCCTAAACAATGTTAGCCCTTTAGGTTTGGTAGCTACCCCAGAAACAACAATTCAAAGCAATTCAATGATCTCAATTCCCCTTACCAACCAAGGGAAAAGTATCTTCATCCTCTTCTCTAGATGATGCTCCATCTTGGGTATTTCTTCAAATCCCTTCTTGAGCTAAATTGGACCACAACCTTTCCCAATTTGGTAATTTTTACCTTCCATTCATAGATTCCTGGTAGTTGTGCCAAGATTTTGGAAGGCCTAGAAGATCTAGGCTGACGAAGTCATCTTCTGCTAAATCCACCCCAATCCCTCCAAGCTCATCTTGGACTTAAGTAAACCAAGAGAGATAATGTGGAATAGTGTCATTTTTCTACATCCTAATGTTTCTATTTTTTTCTTTCAGGGACAATTTTTTATGGTCATTGTTATTTTTTAATATATTAGTTAGTTCCTTCCACATAACATATGGTGTTTCTTTTCCATGGATATTTGAGACCACATGGTCTCTCGCACCTTCCATAATAATTCTCCTAGCATTTGCAACATCGTTCTTCCATTAGGATAAGTGTTGTGCATCAGACTATTGGGGTTTCACGAAATCAGTTTTAACATATTCTAACACACCATTATCATCAACCAATGTTTTCATTCGATCCTTTTAGTCTATGAAATTCGAGCTACCCTCTAGGACATACTCCAATCTCAGTTTGTTGAAAGACATTGTCCCGAATCTAAAGAAAAATTGTTGCACTAAAGCTACAAATTCAAAATTCTCGAGGGAAAAATCGAAATATTGTTTCTAATGTGATTTTAGGGTTATTATACCATGCAGAAATTTGATAGAAATTGCAATTGTTCAATATTTCAAACTAAAAATAAGAGACACAATTCTACTCTACTAGTATGCGGAATGGAAACCACAATTTAGAACAACATGCATAGACATGCAACAAACTAAACCACAAGTACATAGTGATTTATAGGGGAACTCAAATGGGAAAAAACTCGTAAGCCTCTTTTCATTATTAAGTTGAATAGAGAAACTATTACAATTGCATGTTCCATCTCTAAGCACCACCTGCAATGGTAAAATTGTTCTCCTTACTGAATGAGGACCTCTAGCCAACACTTAGCCACTTTATGCTTCCTCCAGCCTCCTATATCCTTGTGCATATATGAGCTAATATGAGCTTCTAAGTAATAAGAAAGGTCCTTATTTCCTGGTGAAATTCCCAAGGATTGATCAACTACATGCATGCAAAATTTTGTACACTCCATTAGTATACAAATAATTTTACATTAGCCTTAATTCCTCCACTCTAATTAAAAATTTTGAATTCCATGCATGCATGAGTTATTTTTGGCTGATTGATCAAATAACTAACAGATCTCTGAGTTAGACTATTTCCTCACTACACAACTGACCTTCAACTAACTCTATCAATTGTGAGAGGTCAGTTAACTAAGTACAACTGAAAATAACTGAACTAGATTGCCAAAATTTAGCAATCAACACATGCATGACTGAACTCCAAAGCTACTAACTTGAATTTTCTTATCTAACTGAGTGACAAGAGTCATGTCACACTAGTTAACTGCGTCCAAGTTGTCCTGTTGAAGTGGAAATTTGATTTACTCAATTTGATTAAGGATAAAGTCAAATTGATACTTTCTTTCTACACTTTCTAAAATCCAAAAAATACTCATGTTGCATACTTTTGATGGACCCTACTACACGAAAAATGAGAAATACATGAAAAAAACATGATTACAATAATGTTTTTTCATGTATTTCTAATTTTTTGTATAGTAGGGTTCATTGAAAGTTTGCAACATGGGTACTTCTTGGATGAGGAATTGAATTATGAATATAGTGAGTGCTTCCACTCAAACTTTAAGTAAAATCATAGGGATATAAGTTGAAAATATGAGTTGAAAAAATTAATTTTTTTCATTTTTTCGCCTAAAATTTAATGATGTAATATAATCTTATTTTATTATTTCCACTATTATTTTATAATACTGCTCAGGAGGCCCATGTTAGACCTCAAATTTCTCTAATGTTTGGGAGGATTTTGTTCCCCAAACACTTCTATTGAATGAGGTGATGAAATTTTACCTCCACCTTTTCTTGAGTGTATCATTTAGCTTTTCTTAGAATTTTTCCTTTCAACCAAATTTTCCAAAGGTCATGCTACCCATGCCTTGTACTTCTGGACCTCTTCTAAACAATTATATCCTTTTTAAACCCTACCTAGGTGTCTAGTGCCAAATCCTCCATATAACGCAGTATTTGTTCCTCTTCCTAATCTAGCATGGAAGGATCATAGAGTTACAGATTCTCTACATATACCACTAAGTAAATATGCATGTATGGGGGTAAATTGAGTTTGTAGGAATTATCTCCCACATTTTCTAGCATATCAAAGGGAATATATTGTATCGGCTTTATTTATTTCCAAGACCCTATACCCTCTCCTTGTTCATTTACAAACATACTCTATTTTCTATCTTGAAGAAATTCTTTGTTCTATGCTAATCATGCCTAGCCTTATATTTTTCCACTAACTTCTATGATGTCTCTTGTACCTGTATCTAGATTTCCTTAATCTTCTCAATATATTTGTCTTCCCTTAAGGCATCCCATATAATATCTTCCCTTGCTCCTCCTTGCTATCCATATGCAATGTCCAAAGGTGAAGGTGGAAAATATCCAAAATAAGTTTCAAATAGGGACATACGTATTATATGAATGATGTATATATAACATGTTTTCATCCCAAGTCTTTGGATACTTTTGATTGTAACCCCTACAAAGCTACACTAAAGTTCTATTGACTACTTCTATATACCCATTTGTCCATAAATTTATTATTGTAGACCTCTTCAACTTCATGTCCATCTTCTCCCACAACATAGTCCAAAATATTGAAGCTAGTGGTAGCTTCAATAGATATTCTACATAGGTTTGGTTTCTTAACATGTAGAAGACATTATTTTCCTCGTCTAGGTTATTTCTTGGTAGAGTAAGTGATTTATGTCTTCTTTCCTGAGTCAAATTCAAGAAAAGTAAACTAATTAAAGTTAATTAATTATTGTGGACTATTAAGTCATTTTTTAAGGTGTTAAGGCTTCAACAATTCCCCTTAATTTTCAAAAAATTATGGGTCCCTCCATGTTTATTTTGCTAATATCGCTCTTAGAATGCTTTAATTCACTTTATTTTGAGCGATTTTCACTTTTCTTTGTATTACATTTTGATGATTCCATTTCTTTTGTTATATCACCAGCTTTGGAACGACATTAATTTTTCTCGATTCTGACTTACAGTTTTAAAGTTAGGATTGGTCAAAATTTGGTCGTTTTCATCGCCTAGGCATAAAATATGTAAATATGTATTTTATTATGTTTTTATAACTATAAATAAAATTAATTTTTGTGAATACATTTTATTAATTAAATTATTTTTTTTTAGCTATTAAGTTAATTAATTTAGTTTAATAACTTAGTACAAGTTATTTTTTAATTTAATTTGTAAATAAAACTTTATTATCTAATATGTAAATATAATAATTATATTTTTATGTCATGTTGTTTGAGTTTAACTATAGGCTTTCCCTGTGGCTTGAGAAACCACAAACCAGGGGCATCTAAACCATCAAAATCACCCAGGGATTGCACTAGTTTTGGGCCACACAACCCTTAACATGGCTAGATTTTTTCCCATAAATTTTTGAACTATTGACCTTCACATCATATTGTGACTTAATAGTACACCCCAACACCAACTATTCTATACTCCATGAGCAATAATACACACCTATTAAATTGGCTAATAAAAAAAATAAAAACACCACAACCAAGAGCACATATAACACCCCAAAAATTTAATATAGGGAGTTTTCATATGGTGATCTGTCGAAAACTCCCAAGATCAAAAGGCTAGGATGACATGGAGTAACAAATATCACATGTGAAGAGCATCTCAAATTATATATGAAAGGTGGACTGAATATATCATAAGGGAAGGTGCTTTCATTTATTTAAAACATAATGGAGTGGGGAAGGGCCCGGTCTCCACTCATGTGGGTTTCCCCTCTCCCACTCCACGTACTCCCCCAACTTCATTCAATCATCATACACATCTTCACCCTATCCCCCACCTTTTAATTTTTTTTTTAATTTTTTAATTTTTTGATTTCCTTTTGTTTCATTTTAATATTTTTTATTTTTTTAAACACTTTTAATTTATTAAAATTAAATTTAAATCAAACTACTTTGAACATTGTGTATTTATCAACACTTAAACAATTTTTGAGCTCTAACTTTGAGAGGAGATATCTCAAATTATACTCCACCAAATGAGGCCTATGAGGACTCATTAGAAATATATTTCCAAAAAAATAAATTGGTAGTGGTTATTTTAAGTATGGTCATTTAGTGCAAAACAAAATAAGCATAAGTCAAGGCTCCAAATTTGCAACCAAAATTAATTTTTTGAGTTTGTTTTAGAGAGATTTCATTTGGCTGGAGTTTCTGGTTGTTGCTAATTTATTTCAAATCACTCCTTGCTAAAGAAGTATCTATAGGAAGAAATATAAATCATGGATTTTATTTTAATTAACTTATTAAATTAAATTTCAATTTGAGCCCCACAAGGGGTCGGCAAGTTGGTAATCACAATGCGGTGAAGTTCATTAGAAAGGCAGGCTCCATACTGAAGGTCACGAGTTCAAATCCCCCAGACTTACCTGGAGTTGTATAGAGGGGCAGGCACAGCTTCCAGTGGTTATAGAGGTAGTGGTCAAAATCAACCCCGTGTAACACGAGTCGCGAGGCTGCCCCTATTGCCAATTCCACTGTAATAAAAAAAAAAAAAAAAAATCAATTTGAATGTTGTTCTAACACTTTTTAATTTTGGTTTTCTATGTAAATTTGATTGTTTTTATTTATCTTTTTGGATAATTTTTACAAAACTTGTTGGAGAAGATCAGACCCATGAGTCTTGAAGGAATTAGATTAGAGTAGAAGAGAGAAAAAAAGGGATTTTCCAACTCCAAATACAACCAAAATATTCATTAAAAGATAATTCCATTTTGGGATATGATCTTGTAAATGATAAATAGAAGCTCTAAAGAAGAGTTGGGGTTCCTTTTTTATGAAATTAAGGTACTCTTTGCACCACTGTACAAAGGATTTTTTCTGTATATTTTGTAGGAATACTCAGATATGATCTTGGGGATTTTCCTTCTAAAATTTAATCTTTGCTATAGAGGTAGATCTTACATAATTGTGGCTCCATTCATTATTGGTAGAGTTGGATGTTTTGGAAGGACTATTGGAGAAATTCCTTGTAAAGACAGAGCACAAGATATACACATTTATGATTTTATTTCAAATACTATTATTTGTGAATATAACCTTATTTGTTTTATGTCAGATATGTGCCAATGATTCCATGTTTTAGCACTATTGTTAAATATGGGAATCTTTGTTTATTTGATAATCTATCTGATTTAATAATTACATAGATCAACCATTAATATCTTGATTTTCTCATGGGTTTAAATGAATTTCCAGGTAATTATTTACTCATACAATTGTCATTATAAATCAATTTAATTGTCTTTAAATTGTGTGAACTATTTCCATGTTTTATTGGGTTATCTTTTAATATTTTTCTATAAATAGAGCATGTTCTGCATCAAGAATATCAATTGTTAAAACTATGTCAACAACTCAATATTTAACATAAAATGCATGGCAAACCCCCATTATTTTTAAAATCATTGCACTTGGTATATAGGAACTATTTCCTATATTCCAAATTAGAATATTTTTATTTATTTTTCTTTTTTCGCACTGCATTTAGATTTAGATTTAGAATTAATTCTCATTTTTAGAAGTCTCCTTTTATAGGAGAAATTCCATTGGTGTTTTGGATGAACCCTTATGTCAAACTAGGTACATCTTTCTTTCAAGTGCACTACAAGATGGTAAGTCTAAATCCTCTTCTTGTTGATAAGTAATAAAGAATATCACAAGTCAACAAGGAGAGTGAAAGTTAATCAGACCCATTTGAACTAGTCAGAATCATCATCTCAAATGGATAAAGGCCTAATTAGGGCCCTAACCAAGTGATCTCCCAATGCTGATTATGGTCATTTTTGGCCATTAATGTTTTTAGTGAGAGAAAGAGGTCCAATGACAAGTTTTCCTTTCAGAGTTTTGTATCTTAAATTTTTTATTTATTTACAATGGATCATTCCAAACTTCCCATTTGGAGTTGCATCTCTGAACTTGCGTCTACCACCACTGCAATGAAAATTGTAAGACTCCTAACGAAGGTAAAGTTTGATGATAAGAGTATTGTTTCTATATATAATAATGTTTTTCAATTTATTAAAAAATTTACAAATTATACTTTCAATTATATTCATGCTAGTATTCTATGCAATATCTTTACTCTAAATTCCATAGACAAAAACAAAAGATTGTATGAATCTATGCCAATTTCTTCTATTCATATTTGGGATAAATTTATCACAAAGTTCCTTCACGCATTTGAATATTATGAATACGAACAAGTATCTCTTGAACTTGAGCATTATAAACCTTTAGATATTTAATTAATAGAATGGTTTTGATATATTCTTTCACTTCCTTACATTCCAAGTAGTTCCCAACAACTAAAAGATGCTACTTTTTTAAGTGCATTTGTTGTTGCTGAGGAACTGATTTCCCACAATGGTATTGTTGATCCTCTTCACATAGACAATGTAGTAATTTCTAATGAACAATTCTAGTATGACATGAGCGCATTCAATACAAATAATGTTTATCTTGAAAGTGTTCTAAGTCATTCGACCGCAGATGAATTAGATTTTCCAAACAAAATAAAATTGCTTATGTTAATGAAGAAAAATCTTTGAAATCAACAATGCAAACTGAAAAAATCAACAAAGACGATTATTTTAGCAGCATTATCTCTATGGAAAATACCTTTGAATTTTTGGTTGCTATCAATGAATTTCAACCACACATTTCAAAGTAATTAGATATTGATTCTTAAGAACATTCACTTAGCCCAAATTACTACACTCCTAAAGTAACTTTAAATCATAATGAATCCGATTTATGTACTAAGTGAAACATTCATAAAGAAATAAGACTAGAAACTGAGGAATCAATTTATAATTATAATGCTCATTCTATAATACAGAGAAATTTTCATATTTGTATGTTTGAACAACCATTTCTCTCTTTATCTAGATCTTTTTGTTGAGATTGATTTGTTTGATTATCGTTCAATAGTTCCTTCACATACAAATGGGGTTTTAGAAAATAGAGTTGTCACAAATTTAACAAATAATGAATTTCCGATTAATTTTGAAAAGGAAAAGGAGTTTTTAAATTATCACATCTTTAATAATTTAAAGAAATTTCATGCACATAAAACTTATTATTCTTCTTATTCTAATTTACTTTATGAAAAGGAAGAGAGTGCTAATAAAATTTGTAAAATCATTTATGATGGTGATTTAGAGTTTGAGAATATTGATTTATTTCACCCAATAAATTCTCATGCTCTTAATCTTCATAATCAATCTATATTTCAATATGAAATATCTTCTTATACTAATATCACTACAAAAGTTCCTCATCTTGAATCCAAAACACCATAATGACTGCAATTTTCTTGAAAAGAAATCTATTCCAATTTTTTATTCTAACATTATTCAAGTTCCAATTCTTTCTCATAGCTCTGAACCTCTTTCATTTTTGCAAATAGATGTTGGGATTAATCCCAATTGCATTATCTCAGTTGATACTTGTGAGAAGGACAAATTTTCAAACAAATGTCAGTTGTTTTGTAACATTATTTGTAATATTAGTGTAAACGATGATGCAATTTTATTTTATATTCTTCCATTATTATGGTTTGTTTCATATATTTATTCAACTTTTATATTTCAACTTTTTGATAGTTTATGATGGTATTTTAAGCAATCAAATGCTAAATATTTATCAAGTGAATTAATAAAAAAACATGAAAATCAATTTCAAGGCCTAAATTATGAATATCTTCCACTAACCTCTGCACTTGAAAGTTTATCCTTACAATATATCCAACTATTTAATCTACGGGGAAATGTTCTTAAAGATTTACATTTCCACTCTCAATTTAACAATCCATTTGAATTTTTTTTGGAAATTTCGATTAGTAAGAAGATTTCTAATAATGTGTTTCCTCTTGTACATAATACTAGGATTTAGGCTCAACATTTAAAAATACACCATTTGAATATGGTCTATTGTTTTTCACTCCCTTAATCTTCTACAATCATTAATATATGTTCATCCTCATTTTTATGATCCAATTGAAGTATGGTTGGAGAATACTTTTAAAGCAAGGATTATTGTAAATTAATTCTTTTTCCTGAATTAGTTCGAAATAAATGTACATAAAAAATTGAATTTTTCTTTTAATAATTTAGTTACAATTATATTTTTAATAGTAATATTTGATGTACACATATGTGTATGGCTTAAACTAATGGAAGGGCTCTAATGGAAATATAATTTCACCTAATTTTTAATCTACTCTATTAGAGGAAGAGTATGATTAGCAGTACAAATATATTTAGTTTTTATTTTTGTTTCTTTAGTTTCTATGTCTACTTTCTTGCTTTCATTTTCTTAATCAAATAATGCATCCATGTAATAAAAAGACTTTAATTTTTATCCTCGAGAGGAATGATTCAAATCCATCCCAACAAAATTTTCTTGCGAACATGTCACTAAGGAAGTGTTCATTCACTCATCAGAGTTGTGATTTAGTTTAATACTTTAGATGAATATGTATAAGTTCTTGCTTTATATTTACTTTACTTCACAAATTTTTGAGATTGATTATAGTGATGTTATGCTTATTTGTTGATGAGACTAAAACTTGGGCATTACTCGTGAAATTAATTATAGAAACAAAGTGCTCGATTCATGTTTGTTTTGTTTTATCCCAAGACTTTGGTTTCTAAAAGTGTTAAGAAGTTGATTGAATAATGGATATTTCGAGAAAAGGAAAAGTTGGAAAAAAATTACAGTATTGAAAAGGGTTGAGAAGTCTTGGAAGCAATCCATTAGTTAGCAGAAATAATCCCTATTCATAAGGAATAAGGAATAACCATGCCTTGACACATTCTGGAACTATTTATTCACAAAATATTGGCCTGGGATAATAAAAATCACGATAGTTGTGGTTGATTCTTATGTCACCCTTTCCCATCCCGAGATGTTAAAAACATGGACATTTCCTAACATGCCTCATTCCATCTTTCTAAG
Source organism: Pinus taeda (assembly GCA_000404065.3). Lineage (NCBI taxonomy): Eukaryota > Viridiplantae > Streptophyta > Pinopsida > Pinales > Pinaceae > Pinus > Pinus taeda. The sequence goes on along the minus strand of APFE031583072.1, from coordinate 46,607 downwards.
ATTGTATCGTCAGGGTGACATGGTCATCCATTACATATTTATATGGCCCCCTTACAACGTTATATTCCTCGATGTCCTATTGGCCTTCAACGACTTTTGCTTCCATATCACCCAGAAGGTTTTAGGGGGATCTCCTTTGGGTTTACCCCATATTTTATTTTATTTTGGGATGACTCAACTTCTTATGTCTCATTTTTTTTATCTTAGAATTTATCTCTTTAGTCCACAATACATTTATCTATCTTCACATTCCACATCATCTTGAAAGAATAATTTTGGATGTTTCTAAATAATGTAAATTTTGAAACGGGAACTGATACGATTACCGGTTTCATTGAGGTAGCAAAAAAGTCAACTGATTTTTAAAAATGGTGATGCAAAATACATTTTTTTTGTCGAAACATATTTTCAACACTTTAAATTTTCTTATGTATCAGATATAGATATTTGTTTTTAAATGTTAGTGATTTTCTTGCTAATTTTGAAACGTGTTGATGCAGC
>APFE031583072.1:0-40102 GCA_000404065.3 Pinus taeda | reverse complement strand
ATTACATATATATATAATTTGGAAAAACAAAATGATGAAAAAATGTATTTAATAAAATATGTTTCTCCCTTAAAATAGACTAGAATAGAAACTCAAGCAAGCACTTACTCTCAACAAGCTTTTCATTGAAATGACTTGAGAGTTGTTGGCTTACTAACTCCACAGTAGTCTATTCAATTAAAATTGTGTTAGTCGCTCAAGTTGACAAGAACAGAAAGTTGAAGTCAATTTTGAGAGTTCGGAGCACTTTCAAGCACCACCACTCATTGAAATGTTTAAATGTCTTACAGGTAAAATGATGTTATCCTATGATTGATGAATGACTTATATTCAAATTTTCACCTGCTTTAGCGATTGGAAGGAAGGACCAATAGCTAACACTGCATCTAGAATTGTTAACTCAAATAAATATGGAATCTGGATTACTCAAATGAATGGAATCTGAATGACTCAAATGATTTTCTTTATTTACTTCAAGGAAGAGCCCATTTTGTTGTAATTTTATTTTTACTCATGTTTTCAATTTTAATGTGGAATGGGAAAGCTCTTAAAAACTAAAATGAAGTGAGATGGTTAAAAGGTAGAGACCATCTTTAGGCCAAACTCTAGGGAGTGAAATATATGGGTAATATTGTAGAGAATATAACCATTCTATAGAGTGTGAAATTTTTAGTTTATTAGTGTAGAATAATGCATGGAACAATAGAGCCTTAATCTCAAATCATTACTTTTGGGAGTTTCAAGAGGGTACCACTACACTCTTTTGGGATAATGCATGGTACTGGGAGAATAAATTTGGGCTACAAGGAAATCTTCATTAGGCTAGAGCCTCCCTCTTAGCTACAAGTTGGAACAATGTGTAGCAATATTGGGAAGAAAACATAAACCCTCAGCCTTACTCTTATAGATTCCACAAATTAGGTTAAAATTGGTTGGTTAAGTTAGATATAGAATCTACCAAATCCCTAGAGGATCTGCTCAAGCCAAAGAATATTGCATAGAGAACAAGCCAAGGTATTCTCTAATGGGACATTGTGGGGTTGGTACCTTTATAATAAAACATGGAAATTCTCTTAGAGTTGAGCATAACAATATCGAAAAAAAAAAATCATTCGGTAGAAATTCTAGAATATAAAGTGATGGCCAACATAATTATCCTACCTATGCCTCTTAGCTAAGAAAAAAAACCTTAACCTAAGACAAATTAGTGAAAAGAGTTTTGAGGGCCTCTCTTTGTGTTCCAGAAGGAGAGTATATAGAGAACTTATAGGAAGGAGAGTCTATAGAGAACTTCTTAAATGAAGTTCTAGAAGTGAATGAACTATGGGGCAAGGAGGATAAACTTGTTTGATAATTAGATTTTTCTAAGAAATAACATTGTACAAACCTTTGAATACTGGATACCATTCCTATACAAAAACTAGAACCTTAACATAATTTGGATCATTTTCCCTAGCTTCTTGCTTTGATTTATCTAACAATACTCGAATCGGTTCCTCTTCAAATAACAAAGCTATAATGGAGAATACATTTGGAAGCATCTGCAATCAAACAACTCGGAAAAATTAGAATGATATTTTAGTTGGAGGCAAAACATCTTCAAGATAATGAAGGAATAATTTTCTTAGAATGGTAGTTAGATCAACACAACCACCCAATTAAAAAAAATCAATAATCCCAAATCCACATCTAAGGAATCATTGTGACATCCCATGCTTAACATTTCTCTCTTGTAAATAATTTCACTTATTTTAAAATGGATGAGAGAGGGACATGGATTCCATTACTTGAGGTAGGAGATTGCTTGAGGAGATTGTTGTTTTTAAATATTAGTCTTGGCTGGCTGAAAAGAAGTAAATTTGTTGATAGTGCATTAAATTTAACTAAAATAAAAAGGGTTGTTCCAAGTGTCCTTCAACTCTAACAACACTCAATGAAAGGAAAAAAAATTAAGGAAACATTGGTCGTGTTGTCAAGACATGGATTATTGTGTAGAAGCAAGGGAAGTTAGTTTGTTTTGGAGATGTGGAGAAGGCATTCACTCTCGAGGGCGAGGGGGGAGGGGAACTAATCCATACATATTCTCTCTCACACCCACGGGGAGGAAAACCACAAAAGAATGTAGTTTTGGAATTTTAGTGTGGGAAATCAAGTGATTTTTGACAATTAATCAAATCCTAGAAAAAGGTCACCAACTTAGGAACCTTCTAAGTGAATAAAGAGTGTGGCTTTCCTGTAAGGCTGAAGAACCCACTGGAATTTTATGGATTGATGAACATATTGGAATGGGAAGAATCACTTTGGTGTTTTTGAGGGTTGATGAACCACTACAAGTTACCTTGGCGGCTAAAGCTTTGGTGGTTGACTCTCTAAGGAACCACCTGGATAAGTGATTTATTTAACCATTAACAAATTAACCACCGAAGAACCTTCCTTATAGTGGACTCCCTTCTCTTGGAAGTGAGTCAGTGTTATCTGTATTCTCAAAATTATGTCATGATTATGAATATGCTTGAAATAAGTGATTGATGATGAGCATAGTTGGTGGATGAAGGAAGCGTGGCCTTGTGACATCCTATTTAAGTTATTTTAGTTGTTTGAAAGCCCTCATAAGCACATTGTCTTAAGATTTGGAATCCATCTCAGGGGTTACATTGAAAGTAAGTCTTGGACGTATTTTTCTATGATTGGGTGAATAGTTTTAGTCCCAACCTCAATTTTCAAACACTCTAATTCATAAGATAAGTGAATTTCCTAACTCTTGTAATTTGAATGTATGAAATATCATCACTATGATGGCTTTAAGTTGTAATGATGTTCATTTGATGTTTAACTGTGTGGTTTACGCTTGAAATTTAAATTGGCCTAAATGTGATGACTGTAGGCTTGTAATTTTGTTAATATTGAGCTTGAATGTGTGGTTTATACCTACAATTCAAACTAAGAAGGAGACTTCTGATTTATCTGTGGAATGTTGATCTCCCTATAGCATTCTTGGGTATTATATGCTTATAGTTACTTTTCTAAGTTTTGTTATGCTTATTGGTCCCTAAAAAGTGACTAGTAGATATTTGGGATGAGATCAACTTGTTTCTTGTAAATCGTTAAGAGTCAAGGGGAACAAAGACCTTTGAGAAGCTAAATGGACAAGCCCTTATTGTTTCTTACATTTCAACCATCAAGAACTAAGGAAGGGTAACCCTATTGTAAGCTCAAGAGGGATATCCCTAGTGCACGAAAAGTGAGTGTGGGCAGCACGAGTGATGGCAATGTGACTGCAAGAAGTGCAAGTACGGGAAGTGCGAGTGCGGGCAACTCAAGTGCATGCATCACGAGTGCAGGTTGATTTTTCATTATGTTCCTTTCAATGTTATAATAAATATTTATACATGCTGAAGCGTCCAATACCATGGACCAAAAAACATCGCGTCCAATACCCCTAGACCCCATAAAGTGGGGTTATGGGTACCTCTCAAACCCCTTATGACCCCCCCCCCCGGCTACAAACTCGGTGCAACAAAGGGGGGTTCCGCACCCCCTCTAACCCCCTGGTTAACTACGTGGGCTAGTCATGGAAAGAATATAACACAACCCAACATTCTCCCACGTGTTTTTTTCTTTCCATAGGGGGCCACAAGAGAGCTTAGTCATTTTTCCAGCCCTAAAATGACCATTGTCTCTCTACACCAAGAGAACTTCTCAGAGCTCACATATTTTGTCAATGCATCTGTAGTATTCTTCAAAGTATCCACCTTTACCAGCAACACCTTTTTTTCTTCTATCATATCCCTCACAAAGTGATATTGAACATCAATGTGCTTTGTCTTTGAATGATATGTGGGGCTCTTTACCAAGAAAATTGCACTTTGGCTGTCATAGTCTATCCTTATAGCTCCCTGTACTAACCCCATACTTGAACACAATCTCTACAACCAAACTGCTTCCTTGCTTGCATGGGTGGATGCCATGTATTCTACCTCTGTAGTTGATAGTGCCACTACAGATTGTTTCTTACTCATCCAACTGACTGCACCTCTAAATAGGTTAAACACATACCCATTTGTAGATCTTCTCTGATCCAGATCTCCAGCCCAGTCAGCATCAACAAAGCCATAAATATCCAACATTCTATCCAATCCTGGTCTTCCTTGGTAGAAAAAACCATAATCACTAGTGCCACGCAAATACCTGAAAACCCGCTTCACTGTTGTCTAGTGCTCCTTCCCTGGTTTTCACATAAACCTGCTCAATACTCCTACTGCATGTGCAATGTCTGGTCTAGTACAAATCATTGCTTACATCAAGCTACGGACTACACTTGTATATGGAACATGGGACATATCCTCTTCCTCTTCTTGTGTCTTGGGACATTGTTCAACAGATAACCTCACCCCTATAGGAATAGGAACCTTCACCGGTTTACTATCCTGCGTATTAAACCTCTGCAGTATTATCTCGATATACTTCCTCTGGTTTAACTAGAGCTTCCTCTTTGCCCGATCTCTTTTAATTTCCATGCCCAAAATATAGTTTGCAACACCAAGATCATTTATGTCCAATTTGGAGGACAACTAGGTCTTCAAATCCTGGATAATTTCTTTGTCATTTCCGACCAGTAACATATCATCCACATACAAGACCATATAAATAACACGGTCACCAGTTAATTTAAAATACACACAGTGATATTCTTTTCTTCTGGTGAATCCAATTCCCCATATAAATGTATCAAATTTCTGATACCACATCCTTGGTGATTGTTTTAACCCATACAAAGACTTCTTTAGCTTGCATACAAGTTCTTTCTTACCCTTCACCACAAAGCCTTTAAGTTGCTTCATGTATATTTCCTCTTCCATATCCCCATGAAGAAATGTTGTCTTCACATCCATCCATTCTACCTCAAAATCAAAAGCAGCAACAACAAATAAAAGTAATCTAATAGAAGTTACCTTGGCAACAAGAGAAAAAAAATCACCAAAATCAATTCCCAACACTTGGGAATAACCTTTTGCTACCAACCAAGCTTTGTATTTCTCCAACTTTCCTTTTGCATTTGTCTTCTTCTTGAACACCCATTTGATGCTAATGGGTTTCCTTCCAGCCGGTAACTCCACTGGGTCCCAAGCCTCATTTTTGTGCAAAGATGTCATTTCATCTACCATGGCCTCTTTCCAAATTTTTCCATCCTCTGACTCTACTACTTCCTTCACAGTTCTGGGATCATCATCAGTAACAAACAAAGTAAAATTTGAACAGAAAGCAGATGGACCATACCTTTCTGGCTACCTTATTTCTCGAACTGATCTTCTCACACCCAGAGTTTGTGGCTCTTCATCTTCTGATTTCTCCTCTGCTGTAGATTCTCATTCTTCCTCCTTTAGCTTAAACTCTATCTTCTCAGGTTCCTTTGGTTGGACTTCATGTTTAATAACATCTTTCACCTCTCTGAACACCACATCTCGGATGTACACAACCTTCCTTATTACTGGGTTCCAAAGCTTTATTAACCCTTTAAACCATCCTTATCCCAATAAAGTGCACTTTTTTCAGATTTACTATCCAACTTGGTTCGTTTCTCTTTTGGAACATGTACATATGCATCACATCCAAATACCCTCAAATGTGAAAAGAGGGTTTCTTACCAATCCATACCTCTTGTGGAGTTTTATCCTCCAACGCTAATGAAGGTGATCCATTGATCAGGTAACATGTTTTCTCCATCGCTTATGCCCAAAATTCATGTCCTAACCCGGCACCACTGAGCATGCTTCTTTCCCTTTCCATCAACGTCTTGTTCATTGTTTCTGCAACTCCATTTTGTTGAGGTGTATATGTAGTAGTCTTCAGTCGTGTTATACCACACTTCTTACAGAATTCTTCAAATTCCTTGTTGCAAAACTCTCCACCATTATCTGTCCTCAACACCTTTATCTTCTTCTCTATCTAATTTTCCACGAGAGCCTTAAATTCTTTAAACCTGTCAAAGACTTCATATTTCTTCTTAAAGAAATATATCCATGTATTCCTTGAGAAGTCATCTATAAATGATACATAGTACAATGATTTACCCAGTGATGGAATCTTCACAGGTCCAAACACATCACTGTGCACAAGTTCTAATATCTGTTTTTCCCTCTTACTACCAGAGGGAAACTCACCCAATTCTGCTTCCCATATACACAATTTTCACAGAAAACAAAATCTAGAGAGCTATTACTCATACCTTCTACCATACCTTTACCATGCAGTATTCGAAGGCCCTTCTCTCCAATATGTCCAAGCCTTTGATGCCACAACATGGTCATCTCTCCAGAGCACTAGATTTTCTACTCCACTTTCAAGAACCATAGAACTGTTGCACCCATTAACAGCAGTGCTACCTTGCAGCTTGTATAGGTTCCAGACCGAACTCCCCGCAGCAATACTAGTGCTTCCCGAACCATCTTGCAGGTATCCTTCTCGAACATTGTTTTTACACATGCATCATCCAGCTTGCTTACAGAAATCAGATTTCTGGCCAATGCAGGAACATGTAGAACACCCGAAAGTGTTCTAACCCTTCCACCTTGAAACTTCAACTTTACTTTTCCACGACCAATAATTCTAGCCTTCTTGTCATCCCCCAAGAAGACATCACCACCATCATATTTCCCATACTCGCAAAACCACTCTCTATGGGGAGTGAAGTGAAAGGATGCACTTGAGTCAATCAACAATGCCTCATGATCTACATGTGTACTTGAAGAAGCCAAGTACACATCCCCACCTTCATCTGAGGTGGTTTTCACCTCTGTAGAAGGAGCATCATCAGATCCCTTTCCTTTATCAGGAGATTTAGATTTACAGTCCCTTTTGAAGTACCCTTCCTTTCCACATTTCCGGCACACCACCTTTACAGGTTTTCCTGGAGATTTAGATCTCCCACTTGATGACTTATTTTTATTTTTGTTCTGGAACCATCCTCGTACAGACAAGGTATCACCATTATTTCTCTCCATATTTTTCCATCTCATCTCCTCCGTTAGCAAGGATGAGACTATTTCATCAAAATTCAAGGCATTTGCATTGCTACCTATTGCAATAACCAGACTATCCCACGAATCTGGTAGAGAATACAACAAACTGATGCACTTATCTTCATATGAAATTTTAATATCAACAGATGATAACTGACTTACCACAGTATTAAACGCATTCAAATGCTCTGTAATGAAGTCTCCATCTTTCATCCTCAGGTTATACAACTTTTTCCGCAGGAAAAGTTTATTCACCAGAGACTTAGATTGGTACAAACTCCCTAACTTGTCCCACAGAGCCTTCGTCGTAGCTTCCCCTTATATATTTAGCAATATTGAATCTGAGACACATAATCATATTGTGCTCTTTGCCTTCCGATCCAACTTCTTCCATTCTTCATCGATCACTCTCGTTGGTTTAGTACTCGGATCTACTATGATCCACTGATCTTTATCCACCAACGGATCCTCCATCTTGAGTTTCAACAACTCAAAACTCTGACCATTAAACTTCTCAATCTCTATATTTCTGTTGCTCGCCATCTTCTTTCACCACTAGAATTGATCTCGCAGATCTCCCACTAAACAGGGTTTACCATAAGCCCGAGCGAAACACCTCAGCAACAAAGGCGTCCCCTTGAAGCCAAAACAGCTATGATACCAAATGCAGGTTTTAACCCCGTACATAAATTACTTGCATACGAATTCTAAATCACAAGAAAAAGAAAAACGTGAGAGAATAACACATAAAACACGTATACACAGAGATTTCCCACTAGATCCCAAAACCGGGACTACCAGCTTGATTTTTCATTATGTTCCTTTCAATGTTACAATACATTTTATACATGCCGAAGCATCCAATACCATGGACCGAAAACCATCGCGTCCAAAACCATGGACCCAAAAAACATCGCGTCCAAAAAAACATGTGCAAAAATCATGCACAAAACCATAGGTGGGTCCGCCCAACCTAACATAGGGTCCAAAACCAAAATTTTCTACGGCGCTACCCCGGACCCCATAAATTGGGGTTACGGGTACCCCTCAAACACCCTGTTAACTATGTGGAAAGAATATAACACAACCCAACATAAGTGGTATCCTGATGAAATGAAGTAAGGAGCGTTGTCCCAGTCTCATAGCGGATAGGTAACTGAAAGTGATTTAGGAACTCCATCGCTAAAGCGTCAAAGGTATTGACTGACATGTGTGGTAACTCAATATACCATTTTGCTACATTGCCAGTGAGGGTGCGGGGAAAAATATGCAACCAGACACTATCATCCACCATAGTGTTAGAAACACACCAGAGATAGTAGGTGGTGATATGGGTGCCCGGTTCTTCCCATTTTTTCCATCGAACTTTGGGATGTTCATTGGTATTTTATGTGGGATTGGCGGACATTGTAAGTTGTGATAGATGCGGTCATTTGTTAGCTTGTATAAGTCAGGAATATCCAATGTTGCCAGAAAAGGTAGAGAGTTAGGTGCCCCTGACTCAGACCATGGTGATGATGGATGACTTGAGGAGCTCTGTGCTCCTCCCATCATTTGGTTCCCCATAGTGTACATGGATTGCATGGTGTAGCAGTTTCTTTGTGGTATGGTGTTGTAGAGTGGATTTCCATGAAGATTTTGATACTGGGATATGAAATTGCCCCCAGTATAAGCAGTGCCCCCTGACTCATTTGAGCCTATGAGTAGAGTGCCCCCATGGATTGGTTGGGAACCCCTTGTGGATTCCCAACCAACACAAAACTAACCATTTGTCTTTGATTGATAGAGGGAATACTCATGTCAATTAGCAACTGTCCATGCATGCCTGAGAACATAGGGGAAACTATGACATTCCCTACTAGCATGTGCATATTGGGAACGCCCCCTAGATATCTAAATCTGGGGGTTGGAATTGTACATTGGTAGCCAACCATATTGTTGGTAAATGGGAACCATGCCCATAGTGCCGCATTGAGTGTTATATGGAGCACTATATGTGGCACTTGTCAAAGGTATGCATTGTGGCACCATAGGAGTGGAACCTGGCATCTGCTAGGTTCCACTTATAGAGAGTGTTATGTGAGTTGTTGTACCTGGGACAAATGGGATAGCAAGATTCCACATTACCGGTGTTGTGATGACTATTGACTGGGGAAGTGGTAGAGGACCAACCGTGTCTCTAAAATTCCACAACCCATGAGTCATCGACTGGATAGATGGGAAAGTTCCTCCTACTGAAGAACGAAGTACAAGTACCATGGGAACCATGATAGGGTCCGACAAATTTGTGAGCGGAGTGTTAAAGTAAGGAAGATATCCTTCCATGAAGAAATCCTTTCGCAAACTTGAATCATCGGTTGTCCACACAGATCCCGTGTGAGATTTAGCAGACTGACTCCTTGAAGATGAGGAATCCGAGTAAGTGGAACTCGGTGGATCTTCCACAATGAGTGGAGGAATTCCTAACAATCGTCTAGAGTGACAATGAGGGCCAGATGTAGCCATGGTGATGGTTACGTTTTATGAAATAAATTTTAATGTGATATTCTTTAAATTATCAAAAATGATAGCACTCAGGTACCTAAAAATAAAAAATACACTAAATATATCAATCAACAAACGGATGGAAAGTACCTCGTCTGATAAGCACCGATCACTGGAGATGAAACCTAGTATCTCAATGAATAAAATAGAAGTATGGCCAAATGTGTGGTCACAATTACTCTAGAGCTTCGCCCGGACCTCAGATTGAGGGGTCAAGTACTCTTGTGAAGATGAGCACCCTCCCAAAAACTAAAGACAGAGTAGATCTGTCCTTGTTAGGTACCAGAACAGCCCGTCCCAATCACCTTGTGTAAGTCACTATAAGTTTGGCCACTAGAGATACCTTAGATCACAAACATCACAAGAGGGGACATAGTCATAGATAGCATGTTGTGTGGGTAGGATACCTAAGTCCCCGACTCAGTTTCAAAATCCCTGAAGGGACCCCTAGTACATAGAATGCCCAAAGGATTTGTAAGAGAAGGCGAGCTACCTTCAATTGCAGTATGATGTTGTCTCATATTTTTCTCTGTTATTAGTGGATTGGTCCCATTAATATGAGTGTAGAAGGATTTTCTCGCTCGTTAATGCCACTAGTTTTGGTTTTCAACCTTGGGAAATTCACTCACATGCTTATCCCAAGATCCTAGCCTAGCAAATGTTGGTTTGCTCAAAAGAGTAACTAATTGATTTTAATGTAAATTTTATGTGTACTTGATTATTTTTCTTTGGTAGGGGTGTTGATGTATGAAATATGGTGAGACTCTTGACTCAATAAATCATGAAGAAACAATGATTTGAATTTTTTTTCAATTTGATGCAAACAAGCCTTATTCTACATATTCATATATTTCACATATTCATAGTTTCATCTGTGCATCTATATATAGTCTTTAGACACATGCATAACCAAAAGATTCTTTTCCAATATTTCCTAACAACTACTGAAAACCAAAATGAAGCAACTCACAACTATTTAAACAGAAGGATGAATACAAAATATCAGTCTTTCTTTCGAAAAAAATGTTTTAAGAGACAAAAACCAAAAATTGTTCTGAAAAATAAATTTCTAGGACACCAATTTTGCTGACAGAATACAATTACAGATCTTATTTTAGCCCATGAGAAAAATTTCCATCCCTTTTGGTCCACAGATACTACTAGAAATGAAGGAAAACGTAGACTAACACTCTGTAACAATGGCTACAGAGAGTTAGTAGGGTCACTAATGCTCTCTCTACACAGACACAATGCTTTATAAAGCTCTGTGTATCCTGGTAACCTACGTTAGTGTCAGAAATCTTACAGAACAAGGGTTTCCAAGAGTAGTTTCTAAGATGAATGTATACTAGCAGGATGCAGCAAGATATTTGGTGTATCAGAAAAAGGATTGTTGAAGAATAGGAAGCTCTTAGAAGGAAGATAGAATAGAGAAGAGTCTAGGTAGACGAGGAACTAGATGTATAGTCCCCAGCAGAGTCGCAAATTCTGCTATGTGGTAAAATGCACAGTGTATGGAGAATGAAAACTACCCTCAAATTCCTTCCTAGGACCTTCGACAAACTGTAAGATTATCTTCAAAAGCTACCAAGTTATACACATGTTCATCTATCAAATATAAGTTAACAAAGTATGGAAAGAGGATTACCTCAAGTCTCCTTCTAGATTTTTTTGGAGATCACTATGCAGCCAAGAAGAATTCCCTCAAAGCCAGCTCCAAATCAATTCCTACACAAAGGAAAGGCAAATAAAATCACAACATACAATCTTGAAAACTAATATATGAATGCACAATGAACATCTATTTGCATACAACTAAACCACTCATCTAAACAAGTATTGAAATGAAAAACTCAATGAACAATGTTACGGACACTATGGAGTAGGGAACACAAGTGCAGTTCTGTATTAATAATGGAAGAGTGATTACAACCATCCGTTATATCAGTCTTCCCTTGCCCCTTATTCTTCTCTCTTTCTCTCTTCTATCTCACTTCTTGAAGTGTATGATATTTCACAACAACTTAGTGGGCTATCCTTTCAAATGCTCTGACCCCTTCCACAATAACCCTCACTTTGCTTATACTGCAATCGAGTTAGGGTTGCCAAGCTCCTCCTAGAGTTGACTAGAGTAAAAGCAATGAGCTTGATCCACTTTTCATCTCTTTCCCATTTGCCTTCTTTTCTTAGATTACAAATCCTCCAAATATCTTGATTTTGGATGTTTCCTTTGTTTTCTTGAGAAAATTTAGGGATAAATAACTATATATTTGTGAGCCAATTCGTTGGCTTTACCCATTGAAATTCCCTTAGTTTCACTAACGCTACCCTTTTGCTAGTAACATGAGTTAGTGGGGTCACTAACGCTCCTTTAGGCTTGGTAACAAGCTTTATAAAGTAGGTTTTCAATGTGCAACCAATGTTAGCATGGAATCAAGACCTGCAATTGTGGTCTTTGCTTCAGTCATCCTGTCTTTCACCTTTGAGTTGATGAGGAGGTCATTTTGTTGTATAACACATGGACTTCACCAGCGACCCAGACTTGATGCGACTGCCTGGGACCAACTGGGGTCCTCAACGTGAGAAGACGTGTGATATTACTTAAGTATTTTTTAGCTTTTGAACTTTTATGTAATATTTTTATATGTGAAATATGAACCGACTTTGAAACTTTGATGCTTAACACAGATGTGGTGCTAGTGTGACCTGTAGACGAACCTCGCCATGTGCAACGAGGAGGCCAACTACTTGCTGGAGGGGGTGATGTTGATAGTCTCCGTGAAGTTTTGAGGAACCTAGAGGGTTTGACTATGGGTGTCCCCCCCTTTCTATGGGGGAGATTCCCGCTCATATGCAGTGGCACACAGTTAGTGTACCTAAGCGGTTTATGGTTCCTCTTCGGAGGGTAGCTAGAGCAGTTTTAGCTTTTTTGGAGCAATAGGCTCTTTTTAGAAGGTGTTTGGCTATATCCATATGAGTGTTTGTAGTAGGATTTGGAGCCACTTTTGTACTTAAATCATCCATGTTTTGGAAATTTTTCATGTAAAAAACTAGATCGATCTATATAAATATGCAGATATTTTTGGAATTTTCGTGGTGTAAATGAATTTTTTTAAATTTTTTTTATAAGAAATTTTTAACTCAGTAAATGTTTTACTTTTCATGCATGCTTCTATAAAGAATGGGACAAATTCCAATCTAATACATAGTTAACTAACGAATCAAAAACCATATTTAATTCTCAAGGAACATGTTCATATGTGATTGCTTCAAATCGACGTTCCAAGAGTCGCACCCTTAGATAGTTATGCAACAAGGTTGGATTACGAATGCAATAATAGTTTATCAATTGCATAACAACTAACTGGGAGTTTAACCTAACCACCAGACTGGAGATTCCCCTTGATGACGCTTCTTTGAGAAGTGAAACAACAGACATGTACTTAGCAATATTGTTGGTGGTGGTACCAAGAATGACCCCCCCAGAGCAAAATAATTCCAAGTTAGGTGTGTAGATGACCCAAGCAGCTGATGCAATGTTTCGTGTCTGACGACTAGCACCATCCGTGTATCCTACATATGCTAAGGGTAATGAAAACATTTGCATTGCAAGAAGAATGCATGAGACAAGTACTCCAGTAAATAACAAAACAATCCAATCACACCAAAAAAGGGTAAGAAAAACTTTATGAATAATTAAAATTACAAAGCATATGCCCAGTGTTATGCTAGGCATGATACTTTTTCAGATAGAGCCTGTATCTGGGCTCTGTGAGTGGGATTCCTTCCCGGTCCTGTAGTTCATATTCCCCTGTGGGGAGGACTTTCATTATGACATAGTGACCTAGCCAATTGGGTCGAAGCGTGCATGCTATTAAGAGGTTATCTTTTGGATAATAGAGCGATACAAGGTCACCCTCTTAGAAAGAACAAAACCTAACTGCTTTTGCAAAATGGGTTTGCACCCACTGTTTGTGAGCCTCGAGTGCCAAATTGGCATCTTGACGGCTTTGATCCAGCTATTTGAGTTATAGTAGGCATTCTTCTTTGGCAGTAGGGTCGGGCATGGGTTCAACGACTATTTCCAGGGAGGGGTTTTGACACTCAATTTGTTTTGCTTCATCGTAAAGCTTGATCTCATGCGCAACAAACGATGGATTAAATTTCGGCATTTCCTTGTGAGACCAAATGAATTCATTGTGGGATTCCTCATATAGGCAGGTGGAGCTTGCAATTTACTCGGGACTGCAATCTACTCGCATCTGGGTGTCTTCCATGATGCCTATCATGACTGAAATATCTATGTGCAATGACCTGGAAGTGTCACCCATGTTTCCATTTGCATCCAAAGTTTGGGTGATCGGGTGGGGTGAGGAAACAATTTCTGGTAAGTCAGAGGATAGGTTTTGAAGAGGCATCATGTCCTAATCAGATATCAGGACACAATGGTGCTAATCATCCCAATATTGCTCTCCAAAACTCATAATTTCTTGAACGGCTTCGTCCATAGGTATGATTTGATTACATGGATATAAAGGAGGGGCTATTATGGGAAACGTAGTAGTACCATCGGTAATAGCCAACATGATTGGAGATGTGGATGAAGATTGAATGCCTTGATAGACTGATTCAGCTGGTGACAGCAACATATGGTCTCCAAATGTGTCAAGGTCTGAAGGAGTCGGTAGGATATAGGGATCAGCTGGTTCATGAGGAATTGATGAAAGCATGTTGACTTATTGTGAAACCTTGGGTAGCTAAAGAGGAAAATAACCCATAAGGGAGGAAGCGTTTAGTAGACCAATACCTACACTGACATAGCCATCAGTTCCACCTCCTACTAAGGGTACAAAGCCACTTGGCAATGATGAATAATTAGGGGTGCAGAAAGACAACTAATCCACTGTAATGACCTTTCCATCCAATTGAAATAGTATGATACGAAAGATAGTGGATACTACGACCATCGTGGCATATGTCCAACTGTGACCCAGTAAGAGATTATAGTCAATTTTCTTGTCCATGACTTCTATGTCCACCGTCATAGTTTTCCCAACCAAAGTGATGGTAAAGTTGGCTAGGTATCCTTTTGGGATAAAGGTGTGGCCGTCAAAAGTTCTAAGGGATTTTGACGGCATGGATAGGGTTGGGGAACCCAGGGTGAGCCAACATGAAGCCGACATGATGCAAGTTGAAGCACCTTCGTCGATGACAGTTCTGTGTATACCTTTACCTTTCGAAGTGATATGCACCTAAAATGCAAATTGGTGGGAAAGGGGAGGTTTACACTTGTCCATGTCCAAAATAGAAAGCATGGAATCTTTAGGTTCAATACCTCCGATGGCCAAAAGCAAAGCTTTCCATTGGGTGGGGCATGTCTATAATACTTCGAGCACCGATATAGTTGATGGTGCTTGCGCCAAATCCTCTACGATGTTGTAGTGTTGGGTGGCACGTGCAGATGTATTGTGCATTGTGCGTCGAGGTGCCCCTTTTGGGAGTCAAATTACAAAGTCTTAAACTGGCCTTTTGATATGAAAATCGTTGGGTGGTGATGGGTTTTGACTTGTGGATGGTTCTGCTGCCAGAGCGATAAGAGCTCTATAAGATTTGGCTCTTGTGGCGAGTTCTACTGTTTCAAACATGTAAACGATAGAAGAGCCTTCACCAGTTGAAGGATGTTGTGAACCAATGTTGCTCCCTGGCGTGGGTTGCGGTTGGTTTGTAATAATATTTTCCTACTATTTAGTGGGAAAAGGATTCCTAAGTACTGCAGGGGTCTTACCAGTATCACGTTTGGCAAGGTAGTTTGTACATTCCTGAAGCCATGGACAATGCTAGTTTGCGTGGTCTTCAACAAAAAGTTTGCAAGGAAATATGGAGGATGTATCCTTTTCATCAACTATAGGCGCAATGGCCTCCTATTTGGGGTTGGGTTGCTTAGGTGACTACTCTTCAGAAGGAGCGGTCTTGTTCTTATTCTTCTTATTCCGGCCACCAAATTTTTTTGTAGACTGCACAACGTTTATCGCGGTGGCTGGAAGAGAAGTTGTTTTGGTATGGGTGTCCGTTGTCAACTTGGTAATGGAACCAATGAGTTGTTTTACAGTAGCCCTAGAGGTTGCATCGGAAATGCCATTGGCATGCACTTCGGGGTGTTGAGTGGTGGAAGCATTGCGGTTACCAAGAGCATTGGGGATTGTGTCATAAAATGTGCTAGACTGTGAATATATCAAATCTAAGTGTTGGGCATGATTTATGGATTGGTCTTTTGTGACCGCACCACCTAGAGAGACATCTCTAGCGATTTGTGGGAGTAAGGACTTACAAAACCAGTCCATTAATATAAAATCTGGGATGCGAGCTTTAACCAACATCTCCATTCATGAATATGATCGGAGATGTGGGTGGCAGTATCCTAACGAAATGAAGTGAGGAGCTCCGTCCCAGTCTCATAGTGGATACGTAACTAGAAATTCTTTAGGAATTCCATCGCTAAAGTATCAAAGGTGTTTACTGACATGCATGGTAACTCAATATACCATTTCACTACATTTCTAGTGAGGGTGTGGGGAAAAAGATGTAACCAGACACTATCATCCACCATAGAGTTAGAAAGAAACCAAAGATAGTAGGTAGTGATGTGGGTGCCCAAATCCTCCCCTTGTTTTCCATTGAACTTTGGGATGTTCGTTGGTATTTTATGCGGGATCAGCGACCATTGTAATTTGTGATAGATGGGGACGTTTGTCAACTTGTATAAGTTAGGTATATCCAACATTGCCAAAAAAGGCAGAGAGTTAGGTGCCCTCGACTCGGACCATGGTGCTGACGGATGACCTAAGTAGCTTTGCACTCCTCTCATTATTTGGTTCCCCATACTGTACATGGATTGCGTGGTGTAGCAGTTGCTTTGTGGTGTGGTGTTGTAGAGCGGATTTCCATGAGGATTTTGATACTGGGGTATGAAATTTCCCCCATTATAAGTGGTGCCCTCTTGACTCATTTGAGTATGTGAGTAGGGTGTGCCCATGGATTGGTTGGGAACCCCTTGTGGATTCCCGCCCAACACAGAACCAACCGTTTGGCCTTGATTGACAGAGAGAAAACTCATGTCAATTAGCGACTGACCATGCATGCCTGAGAATGGAGGGGGAACTATTACATTCCCCACTAGCATGTGTTGGGAACCCCTTGTGGATTCCCGCCCAACACAGAACCAACCGTTTGGCCTTGATTGACAGAGAGAAAACTCATGTCAATTAGCGACTGACCATGCATGCCTGAGAATGGAGGGGGAACTATTACATTCCCCACTAGCATGTGCATATTGGGAATCACCCCAGATATATGAATTTGGGGGTTTGAACCATACATTGGCAGGTGACCATATTGTTGGTAAATAAGAACTGCACCCATAATGCCACATTGAGTGTTATATGGAGCACTGTATGTGGCACTTGTCGAAGGTGTGAAGTATGGCATCATAGGGGTGGAACCTGACATTTGCTCAGTTCCACTCATAGAGGGTGTCATGTGAGTTGTTGTACCTAGGACAAACGGGAAGTGGAGAAAGACCAAGAGTGTCCCTAAAGTTTCAAACCCATGATTTGTCGACTGGATAGATGGGAATGTTCCACCTACTAAAGCAGGAAGTACAAGTACCACGGGAGCCAAAATAGGTTCCGACGAGTTTGTGAGTGGAGTGTTAAAGTGAGGAAGAAATCCTTCCGTGAAGAAATCCTCTAGAAAATTCGAATCATCGGTTTTCCACACAGATCTCGTGTGAGATTTATGATACTGATCCCTCGAAGATGAGGAATTAGGTTCAGTGGAACTCAGCCGATCTTCCACAATGAGTGGAGGAAGTCCTAACAATCGTGGTGAGTGACGATGAGGGCTAGATGTAGCCACGGTGACCATTAAATTTTATCAAATAAATTTTATTGTGATATTCTTTAAAGTCTCAAAAATGATAGCACTCAATTACCTAAAAATAAAAAGTACAGTAAATATATCAAGCAGCAAATAGAGGGAAAGTACCTTGTCTAATAAGCATCGATCACTAGAGATGAAACCCAGTCTCTCAATGAATAACAAAGAAGGATGGAAAAATGTGTGGTTACGGTTACTCTAGAGCTTCACCTAAACCTCAGATTTAGGGGTCAAGTACTCTTGTGAAGATGAGAACCCTCCCAAAAATTGAAGACAACATAAATACGTCTATGTTAGGTACCAGGACAGCCCATCCCAGTCACCTTGTGTAAGTCCCTATAAGATTGGCCACTAGAGATACCTCAAATCATAGACATTATCAAGGGGACATAGTCGTAGACAGCACGCTGTGTGGGCAGGATACCTGAGTTCCTGACTCAGTTCCGAAATTCCTGAAGGGACCTCCAATACATAGAATGCCCAAAGGATTTGTAAGAGAAGGTGGGCTACCTTCAATTACAGTTCGTTGTTGTCTCGTATTTTGCTCTAGTGGAGTTGTCCTGATAAGATGAGTGTAGAAGGAATTTTTTGCTCGTTAACGACACCAGTTTTGGTTTTCAACCTTGGGTAGTTCACTCACATGCTTATCCCAAGATTTTAGCCTAGCTAATGTTGGTTTGCTCAAAAGAGTAACTGGTTGTTTTTAATGTAAATTTTATGTGTACTGGATTGTTTGTCTTCGGTAGGGGTGTTGACTGATGAAATATGGTGAGACTCTAGACTCAATAAATCATGCAAAACAATGATCGATTCTTTTTTTTCAATTTTTATGCAAACAAGCCTTATTCTACATATTCATATTTTCATTTGTGCATCTATAGCCTTTCAACACATGCATAACCAGAAGAATCTTTTCCAATATTTCCTAACAACTACTGAAAACCAAAATGAAGCAGCTTACAACTATTTCAACAGGAGGATGAATACAAATTGTCAGTATTTATTTTAAAAAAATGTCTTTTAAGAGAGAAAAACCAAAACTTTTTCCTAAAAATAAATTTCTAGGACACCAATTTTGCTAACATAATATAGTCACAGATCTTATTTTAGCCCATAAGAAGATTTTCCACCCCTTTTGGTCCACAGATACTATTGGAAAACATGGAAATAGGAGACTAACGCTCTGTAACAGTGGTTACAGAGAGTTAGTAGGCTCACTAACACTCCTTGTACACAAGCACAATGCTTTATAAAGCTCTGTGTAGCCTCGTAACTTGCGTTAGTGTGGGAAATCACTCAAACAAAGGGCTTTCAAGATCAGTTTCTGGGATGAATGTAATCAAGTAATATGCAACAACATTCTGGTGGATCAGAAAAATATTTGAAGAAGTAGGGAGCTCTTAGAAGGAAGAGAGAAGCGAGAAGAGTCTGGGTAAACTGGGAACTAGATGTATAGTCCCCAATGGAGTCACCAATTCCGCTATGGGGTAAAATGCACGGTGTATGGAGAATGAAAACTATGGTCAAAGGCCTTCCCAGGACCTTTGACAGAATGTAAGATTATCTACAAAAGTTAGCAAGTTATATACATGTTCATCTATCAAACATCAATTGACAAGGTATGGAAAGAGGATTACCTCAAGTCTCCTTCTAGATTTGTTTGGAGATCTCAATGCGACCAAGAAGAACTCCTTCAAAGCCAGCTCCAAGACAATTCCTGCACAAAGGAAAGTTAAACACAATCACAACATAGACTCTTGAAAACTAATATAAGAATTCACAATGAACATATATTTGTATATAACTTAACTACTCAACTTGACAAGTATCAAAACAAACAACTTAATGAACAATGTTACCGACACCATGGAGTAGGGAATACAACTGCAGTTCTATATTAATAACGAAAGAGTGATTACAACCATCCATTGTAATAGTATTCCCTTTCCCATTCTTCTTCTCTCTCTCTCTCTCTCCTACATCACTTCTTCAGATTTGAGTAAGTACTCAACAACTTAGTAGGCTATCCTTTCACATGCTCTGACCCTTTTCACGATGGCCTCTCACTGCTTATATAGCGATCAAGTTAAGGCTGCCAAGTTCCTCGTAGAGTTCATTAGGGAAAAAGCAATGAACCTGCCTCGTTTTTTAGCTCTTTCCCATTTCCCTTCTTTTTCATATTGGAATTTCCCCAAATAGTTTGATTTTTGGGATATTCTCTTCTTTTCTTAAGAAAATTTAGGGATAAATATCTAGATATTTTGTGACGAGATTTATTGGCTTAACACATGAACATGTTTTAGTTTCACTAATGCTACCCCTGGTCTAACAACTTGAGTTAGCAGGGTGACTAACGCTCCCCTAGGCTTGGTAACAAGCTTTATAAAGCAGGTTAGTAGTTTACAACCAGCGTTAGTGTGGATTCAAGGCCTACAATTGTGGTGTTTGCTTCAGTCATGCTGTCTTTCACCTCTGAGTTGATGAGGAGGCCACTTTTTTGTATAACACGGAGATGCTGATGACGATGGAGAGGTATTTGGTAATTTGCAGATGAGGTTTGTAGGTGCTATTACTTTCATTTTTTGTTTTTTTGAAACTAGTTTCTGTGTTTTCTTCTTCCTTTTTTAGTAGGAAGGAAAGAAATCAATGATGATGAGGTGGTGCAAGTGTGGGATGGATGGTTTAGACAGTGGATAGTTGTAGGAGGGCCTACATGCTCTTCATGAAACTTCCTAGCACCTCAATCTGTTTCTAAATATCATTTCGAGTTCTCTGTGATTTCTACAGGAGCCTCCTGTAGAAAGCACAAGGTCTCCTCTAGGATACACAATCTTCAGAAAAAAAGCATAGTGAGGTGGAAGAAAGGTCAAAAATGATGGAGAAGAGTGTAGAGGATGTGTAATGGGATTTGTGGCATCTCCTCTTGCTTCTTGTGGTCCACCTGTAACTTGCAATGCATTTAAAAATTCAGTTTCCTCTTCCTTCTTTTCTCTGTTTTTTTTTTGAAAAGACAACTAGGGTGCCTCCAGGAGCTTTTCACCCTACTTTCCTGCCCTGGGTGCCTCCAAGGGATGTTTTTACCCAGGGATCTTATTTCTTCTCTTTTTCGTTTTTGTCATCAATGGGCCACGTCAAAACAGTTTTTCAACCTAATGATGGGACTCAAGCACCTCATAAGGTTTTCACTTGAGTCCTTATTATTTTTCTCTTTTTTATTTAGTGAGTGGGTGGAGTGGAGGCTGAGACTTGCTCCACTACCAACACGGTCTTATTAAGATCTTCAATGAACTCTTGCTTGGAGAGGGGCTTCTTGTAAATTTTCAACCTATGTCCATTGACAAGCATGAGGATGGCTTCCTAATCAATGGTTCTGATCAAAACTAAACCATTGTCATTGCATTTTTCTACAGTGTAGGGTCCTAGCCATCTTGTCCTCAGCTTGCCTTTAAAGTATTTATACCTTGAGTCATAGAGCAGTGCCCAATCTCCTTCTTGGAATTGCTTCTCCTTGATATTTTTGTCATGCCATATCTTCCTCTGAAGCTAGATTACCTCTGTGTGGAGAAGGGCCTGTGACCTCTATCCATCCAATCCATCGAGCTGGAATGGTCTTTCTCACTATGCATGTCAGAGGTCTAGGTCTAGTTGAGCTGCCATCCTTAGTTTATTGTATTCAAATTCTATTGACAACAAAGCCTTCTTCCCATAGACCAATTCATAGTGTTTGAACCCTGTGGTGGTCTTCCATGTTGTATTGTAGGCCCAGGTGACCTCAACCAATTTGTCTGCCCAATCTTTTCTGCTACTTCTCACTACCTTGGTCATAATTCCTTCCAAAGCTCTATTAGTGACTTCCACCTACCCATTGGCTTGTGGATGGTAAGGGGTAGAAGTCCTGTGCTTGATTTGATGATGTGTGAGCAAGTCTTCAATCAAATTGGAAGTGAACTGATGGCCTTGATCTGTAACCAGTTCTCTTGGATACTCGAACTTATATAATATGTTTTCTCTCAAAAACACAGATACTTTTTCCTCTGTTTTTGCCTTGATTGCTTTGGTCTCCACCCATTTTGTCATAAAATCAGTGCACACAATGATGTATTGCTTTTGTTTTTAAGGAGGGTTGATAGGAAACACAAAGTCCATGCCCCACTTCTCAAATGGCTCAAGAGTCACTTGTAGTTGCATGGGCATCTCATCCTTTGGAGTAGGTTTCCCCATCCTTTGGCACCAATCACATTGGCTGGTATATCTCTTCACATCTTGATGAAGAGTGGGCCAATAGTAACCTGCTTGCAAAATTTTGGAGGCAGTCCTCTTTGCTGTAAAATGGCCTCCACAAGGCCCGTCATGACAGGTTAGGAGAATGTCAAAACATTTCTCCTCCCTGACACATCTTCTCAAGATCTAATTTTTTCCAAGTTTGAAGAGATTGCCCCCAATCTAGGTGAAAGGGGTGTTTTTCCTCATGATCTTGCTCTTCTCTTTTGAGGACAGTGTGGTGGGAACTGTGCTGAAACCAAGTAATTTGCTATATCAGCCAACCATGGAGACAGTACTGAAGTAGCAAATAGGTTCTCATCTGGCATTTGATCAGCCACCATTCCTTCCTCATCTAAAGGCAAATTTCATCTAGACAAGAAGTCAGCAACAACATTTTCTTCACTAGTCTTATCAACAATTGTTAAATAAAACTGCTGTAGTAAAATCAACCATCTAATAATGCGAGCATTTACATCTGGTTTATTCATTAAATACCTAATTGAAGCATGATCAGTGTGTACAAAGGTTTGATAGCATGTGATGTAATGTCTGAATTTATTTAAGGAATGTACTACAACTAGGAGTTCCTTCTTGGTTACTGTGTAGTTTAACTCTACCTTTGGCAAATTTTTACTTATAAAGTATATGGCATAAGGTATCCTTTCATCAACTTATCCTAAGGCTTCTCCTATTGCTTTTTTTGAGGCATTTTTGTGAATACGGAAAGGTATGGCCCTGTTTGGGCCTCTCAAATTTGTGGCAGTCACAAGTTTGCTTTTCAAGGTATTTGGGGCTTCTTGACAAGTTTCAGTCCATATAAACTCGACATATTTTCCCAAAAGACCAAACAACGGAGAGGCTAACTTACTGAAATATTTCATGAATCTTCTATAAAATCCCACTAAGCCTAGGAAACTTTGAACATCTCTCACCTTTTGAGGAGGTGGGACCCTGTGGATGATGGAAATTTTGTTGGGGTCCACCTACAATCCTTGTTGGGATATTGCATGACCTAGAACTGTGTGGTAGGAAAGTGTTCCCTCTGTGGAAGGAAACCCTCTAGCCCTACAGTGGGTCTAGACACAAAAAAAACAAAACAACAATCAACTCCCTTAAATAATCATCATTGGAGGCCTACCTCAAATCAGTGTTCATTAAAGCTTTCGTTGCACTGCTCTAGCTTCTGTTTCTTTCTCCTTAGTGTGTAATCAACTTGAAACACCACAAGAAAACAACAGGGAATGTAACCAAGAACAAAGATAATTTATTTACTTGTAAATTCAAGGAGTCAAAAGCTATCAAGTAAATTATACACAAGATATATGAAATAGTTACTGCTTGTATTAAAAATGAATAAAGGATAGGCTTACAACCATGCCTTGACATTGCAAGTCTTCTCATAGGGTCTAGTTGGTACGTTCCTTGAGCATTCGCTCTTAAGAATGGGTCTCCCAAAAGGATAATATCTCTCTCTCCCCATCAAGCTCTCATGGAAAACTAAGGCACTCCATAGCCTCTTACCAATCTATTAGCAATTCCACACTTGTCACACTCACGTAAAAGCTACCTACTTAACCTCAAACCAAACTCAA
This sequence comes from Pinus taeda, assembly GCA_000404065.3. Taxonomy (NCBI): domain Eukaryota; kingdom Viridiplantae; phylum Streptophyta; class Pinopsida; order Pinales; family Pinaceae; genus Pinus; species Pinus taeda. Next base: position 16,749 of record APFE031583072.1, on the reverse strand, counting down.
AACTAGTATCAAGTACCAATTAGAAGAACTCTGGAACTAAAAGAACTAACTGATCATAGCAATGGTGAGTATTTTTATAGGAGGATGAGCCTCCATGAAATGAGGGAGAGGGAGCTTATCCTCAAGGGAGGTTTCACAAGAGGTGGAACCACCATCCCAGAGGCAGAAAGGCGACCCAAACTGACCCAACAAATAGCTCTAGAAACACCCATATGGCTGACTGTTTGAACTAATTCGCCAAATTTGGATCGTCACGGGTCATGAACTAAGGATCAGTGATGACATCGCAAGTTAGTAATGCATTTAGACAAATCACACAATACATAACTGGACGCCTAGCACCGCGTCCTAATATTTGAGCATCATGGGAAACACATGTACACCAGTGACGATTTCGTAATGAGACTGTTCATGACAGAGGATTTTTTCACATTTTAATGGCTTACTCATGACGAAGCAAAAACTTAGGGAAAAAGGGGTCAATCTTCAGCATCAGAGAGCACTGCTTAATCTTCTTGTATAAGTGGGAAGATATCGACATGTGTATTTGATACATGACACAACAGAGGGGCTGAAATGAGGAAAATGGCAAATTACTATGTAATAGATGCCCCCTAAAGCATGAAGCCTAAGAGATTGGAAGGGGTGAAATACTTTACGAAACCATGATCGAACTAGAACACCATCATGAAGAACCTGCAAGCACAAGTACAACTAATATCTTTGATAGTGAAATACATTTAGTCTAGGCATGGGTGCAACCATCCAAAAGACATATGAGACTTGGTCTATGGTATGGACGCAGCCACCCAGTCAATAAGACCATTTCAATGATAAAGGTATGGTCGCATCCATCCATAAATACTCAGGTATGGTTGCAGTCATCCAATCAAATAGTCATGCATATAATCATGAACCAATTCATGCAGCCCGAACATATGTAATCTTTGTTCAGGGTCTTGAAACCTTCACCGATCATAGTACAATGTCTAGCATGTGAACAGATGTTTTGAAGTTGAGCATGATATAAAATTGCTTGATTACTAGTCAATGATGAAAACCGTTAACAAGCATGAGAGAAACCATCAATAATGCCAATGATTCTCAAGGTACTACCAGTACAATCAATTTAGTGTGAAAAATGAGCTAATCTCGAACACTCGTGGAATCACCCATTCGAAGACCAATGATGAATGCCTATCATCAAGTGCAAAGAACATGCCACTAAGGCATGCAAGCTCCAAGGTACCGAAGGGGATCTCTAGATCATCCTCCTGGATAATGAGTTCGTGTCGATAGGAGGTGATCTGTTGCAGGAGGGCCATAATGTTTCCCCTATCAGCAACATGAGACAAGGAATAAGTGGTAGATAGTGAAACAAAGCATTAGAGTAGGAGGTAAGGTTTTGAATTGTAGAAGGATTATACTCGTGAACATATCAGCGACACGACTCCGGAGTGTGGCAGCATTTTGGTACCAAGGGATCGGAGGTTTGATGGAAACAACATGGATCAGATGGAATGAAGAAAAATGGAAACCCAAGACCTTGGAAGGCCATTGATGATGTGGATATCCCAACCCGACGAGAAGCAAAAGTGTCGATGTTCAATAGTGACAAGTTGTTGTAGGTAACCAATAATGAATTCCAATTTTTTCCCCACCATTACTGGCGAGTACCCCAATTATTTTTGAAAAACAATCTTGAAGGGGATAGCATATGCTTGTGATATATGTTTGACCTTCGGACGAATCCAACCTAGTAAAAGTTTAATGAGCCCTAGCGAGGAGAAGCTCGAGTCTCATCATGGTGACGAGTCCAACGTTATCAGGTTTTAATGAGTCTAACATAGGCAAAACTCGGAGTATTTTTCATGTTTAGAGAGTTTGAAAAAGACATGGAAAAGAAAACTCCAAGGGGGTCCTTCTTCATAAATTTGTGTCCCTCGAGCCTGAAAAATTAGAAAACAATACCTCAGGGAACTGCTTGACCATTAAGACTGAGTACTCTTCATAATTAGTGGTCTTGACCTGAAAAAGTAAAAAAGTGACCGGAGACACGTTGCTTTATAACCAAAATCTAACTTAAAATGAAAAAAGTTCTGCGATCTTCTCATGTTTATACGGTCATAAAAGAGTTGAAGTGGATCTCCCTTTTATTCTGTTTAATGAGTTAAAAGGGAGAACTCGGTAATCTTTTCATTTTTTACAAGTCAAAAAAGAGCTTAAAGGAGACTTTCCCTGGAGGAACGAGTGGTATAAAGGGTAGAAACTAGTGCTGAAAATGGTGGAACTACTCAAACATGCAATGGTCAAAAGGCTACCTAATAAAACAAATCATCACTACGGCCCCTCAAGAAAGGAAAAACAACCAAGTGAAAGCATATGATGTAAATCACAAGATGTAAACCGGGTATGGATTCATGTTTACACAAGCTTGAACCATGGAGAACTTTGCCTGGATTTGGTTTCATGTTTACACAAGCTTGAAATGAAAAACTATGCTTGTTATAAGTTTGCATGCCCCCAACATAATGAGTCAAACCGAGGTACATGCTCCCCAAGCTTCATTGCATGCAACTAGGTGGATGGAATGAAGGTTCACTTTCAAGATCTTGGAAAGACTTGACTTGGAGTTTACGAGATCTTAATCAAAGACTCGATTGGGAAAAGGGAGCTATTCATTTTTTAATGAGGTTGACACAGTGAAATAAATATCCTCAAGACTCCTTGTTTCATTTTTAACGATCTTGACACAAGACAAGGAACTATTCTCCATAGTCCTTGTTTCATTTTTAATGAGGTTAACATAGGGAAAAACTATCCTTGGATGCCTTGTTTCATTTTTTAAACGAGGTTGACACAAGATTGGAACTATCCTCGGAAGCCTCATTCATGGGCCATACGAGAACATGGCTCCCAAGAGGTCTTTACTGGATGGAAGAACCGCGCTCTGGGAGAAACACATGTCATTAGGCACCAACGACAGGTCTGGTTCCAATGCTCCTAGTACATGATGTACGAGACCATCTACTTGATCATCAACAAGTGTGGAGATGAAATGGGTAGCCACATAATCGACCTCTGGCAAGGAAGGTACTGCTTGCGGACAAGTACTGATTGGGGATGATGGTTGTACAGGAGGTACTGAGTGACTAAAGAATGAAAATTGATCTATGGTCACCATTCTTCACTTTTCCGTGTGGTTTCGGGAGCTGGAGCAATGCAATGGAAGCTTCACTGAACATCGGTTTAAGGTAGGCCTCCAACGTTGATTATTTAAGGGGATCGATTGTTGTCTTATTTTACTTTGTCTAGACCCACTCTTGGGCTAGAGGGGTTTCCTCTATCCGCAGAGGGAACACTTTCCTACCACACAAGTTGGTGACTTTTTAGTGAGTAATCAACCTAAAACACCACAAGAAAACAACAGGGAACATAACCAAGAACAACAATAATCCATTTACTTGTAAATTCAAGGAGTCACAAGCTATCAGGTAAATTATGCACAAGATATAGGAAATCATTACTGCTTGTATTAAAAATGAATCAAGAATAGAATTCCAACCATGCCTTGACATCACAAGTCTTCTCAGAGGGTCCAGTCAGTATGTTCCGTGAGCATTCACTCTTAAGAATGGGTCTCCCAAAAGGATAATAGCTCTCTCTCACTATCAAGCTCTAATGCAAAACTAAGGCACTCCACAACCTCTTACCAATCTATTAGCAATTCCACACTCACATCAAAGTTATCTACTTAGCTTCAAACCAAACTCAAAACTAGCAGCAGCTACCAACTAAAAGAACTGTGGAACTAACTAATCATAGCAATGGTGAGTGGTTTTATAGGAGGAGGAACCTCCATGAAATGAGGGAGAAGGAGATTATCCTGAAGGGAGATTGCACAATAGGCAGAACCACCATCCCAAAGGTGGAAAGGCAACCTAAACTGACCCAACAACCACCTCTAGAAACACCCAGATGGCTGACTGTTTGAACTAATTCACTAAATCTGGATCGTTGCAGGTCATGAACTAAGGATAAGCGACGACATCGCAAGTCAGTAATCCATTTAGACCAATTCTCACAATACATAACTAGATGCCTAGCATTGAGTCCTAAAATCTGAATGTTGCGGAAACACGTGTACACCTACAGCAGTGTCACAATGAGACTATTCATGACATAGGATCATTGCACATTTTAATGGCTTACTCATGACGAAGCAGAAACTTAGAGAAAAAGGGTCAATCTTCAGCATCAGAGAGCACTGCTTAATCTTCTTGTATAAGTGGGAAGATATGGACATGTGTATTGATACATGACACAACAGAGGGACTGAAATGTGGATAGTGACAAATTACTATGTAACAAGCACGGTCCCTTCAGTCATAAAAAATTCACATTTTTCGGGACTGAGAGATAGGTTCATTTCAATACAGTTGTCCAAAAATTTTCCTAGGTTATATAAAGTTTCCTAAAAGTTATAATCATAAGGAGTAAAATCATCCATATATATTTCCACTGCATGATGAAACAGTTCAGAAAATATACTCAATACTGCTCTCGGGAAAGTGCCTGGAGCGTTGCACAAACCGATAGGAAGGACCCAATATGCAAAGGTACCCCAAGGACAAGTGAAGGTGGTCTTATCCTGATATTTTGGGCTGATTTGAATTTGATTGTACCTGCTAAACCCATCTAGGAAGGAGAAAAAAAAATTCCCGGCTAGTCCATCTAACACTTGATTTATGAAAGGCAAAGGGAAATGGCCCGTTTTAGTGGCCTTGTTCAGTTCTTGATAATCGACACAAATTCTCCACTTAGCATTTTTCTTTGGCACTAGCACCAAAGGAGAGACCCATTCACTATCAGAGATGGGATAGATGAATCCTGCATCCAGTAACTTTTGTAATTCTTCCTTGACAACATCTTTAACGGTTGGATTCATCCTCCTTTGAGGTTGCCTGAATCGTTTGCAATCTTCCTTAATGTAAATGTGGTGAGTATAGACTGAAGGGTGCACTCCCTTCATCTCCTTATAACTCCAGTCGAAGGCATCTAAATGTTTTCTCAATAAGCTGCACAGTTCCTTTTCCTGGGAGGTGGATAGTGATGAATTGATTCTCAAGGTTCTTTCAGGGCCAAAATCCACATTCTGAACATGGATAGAGGTCAGGTCGGCCACATAGAGATCAATCAAGGGATTGTCTTGGGTTTCTTTTACTATATCCTCTAATGGAAAAATACAGGGGGGTGGATTCTGAATTAGATTTTCAATGCTATCATCCTCATCCTGCGGGTTTCCCCCATGATAGTTTCTACTACACACAGTGGTGTAGAATAGACTTCATCCTCATCCTCCTCCTCCAACTAGAGAGGTAGATTATGTTCTATCAAGGGTTGGGCAGGAGGGTATAGGATTAGCTGCTTGGACATGTGCCCTTTCTTGATTGTCATGTCCCTAGCATGATAGCTGATGTAGGCATTTGCAGTAGCCAACTAGGGTCTTCCCAAGATGAGAGGATACCCAGTGAGCTTTTCCTTTGGTTGGATAACTAGGAAATCAGTAGGGTACTCCCACAAATCAATAAAGACCATCACATCCTCCACAATCCCTTCAGGGGTAACGGTGGAGCAGTCTACTAGCCGTAGTACTATAGTTGTCTTTCTTAAGGAGTCCCAAAGGTTGAGTTTGAGCATGGTGTCCTTTGTCATCACATTAATGGTAGCTCCCAGATCAATCAGGGCCTATGGGATCATGGTGCAATTGACATGGACATCAACTACTCGGCCCCTAGGGTCTAGATATTTCGGATAGATTACCTATCCCAACATCAGGTCGGACAGTTGTCCTATGACATTGATGGTTGGGGAATCTCTTTTTTGCTTGCCTGTATTTCTGAAGCACTTGTCCTTGATCATCTTATTGTATATAGGCACATCCTTTATTTCTTGGAGAAGTGGTATCTTTACACATAACTACTTAAACTCTCCTAGAAGTTCAATTTCTTCTAGGGTGGGCTATGTTGTCCTGAATAATCTCTTAGGAAAGGGTGGAATTGCTTTTAGTTCACTTTCCTCTTTGTCTTCCTCAACCTCCTTAGGGGGAGGCTATCTGTCTAGGAGAACCTTCCCAGATCACAGGTTAATATCCTGGATCTCCACATCATAAGTTGGGCATGATGGTTCCCCACTATATACTTGTTGGGCCTGTTTGTTGTTTGGGTTTGGGTTCATCTGAGAAGGCATTCGGGATTGCCTTGGTGGATCAGGAGACAATGATTATGGTTTAGTAGGTGGTGGAGGCAAAAGAGTAGAAGGAGAGTTGTACTAGGGCCTCCACCCCTGATGAGATGCATTCCACTAAGGTTGTGGCTGAGCATAGGAGTGAAATGAATGAGTAGCTGGTTGGGCATGATATTGATATGGTTAGGACAAAGGAGGAGGTGTGGACTAGGAAGGATGATTAGGAGGACCCAAAGAAGGTATGGAAGTGGCTTGATTGAGTTTGTAGTGTGCCTGAGAAGTCCCTTGCATTCCCTGCTGGTATGGTCTAGGTCCATGCGGTCTCCTTTGGTTCATGAAATAGAGTGGTTCAACGGCTCCTTAGACCCCTTGATATATTGCTTTATTTTTGGGCAAGGAAGGGCACTTATCTGTAGAATGATATTCTTCATAGACGGAACAAACCTTTATAGATTTCAATGGAAATTTGTTCCTAGGATGCCTTCTGGTGCACCAAGGTCAAAAAATGGCCAAAGCCCTCTCTGCTTCCTCTTGTTTCCTTTTGATATGCAAGGTATCCATTATCATGGAAAGAGTCTACAACATCTCACTCTTGAAGTCTTCCAACATGTTTCCAAGTTCACCTTTAAGGGATGAACTAGATGAAGAGGCACAACTATGGGTTGACTCCCCCTACCTCTCTTTTTGGCTACCCTTGAATGGTTTCTAAAAATAGTCTTTATGTCTTCATAAGGTAGTTGGTAGATGTCTCCCCCAGCCAATAGATGGAAATTTGTCTAGAAGGTCTTCCAGAATTCCCCTAAGTAGGACCAACTTCAGAGATTCAGGGTCAAGTGTGCACCTGGCCATCTTATAACTAAGCTGGAACCTTTCTTCATAGTCTTCTAAGGGCTGATCACTCCCCATGGTCATTCAGAATATCTCTTCCTTGGTGTCTATTGACCTACATTAGTCTCGATATTTATTATTAAAGGCTTACTACATTTGAGCCCAAGTTGTGATGATGTTGCCAGATAACCCCACAAACTAGCACAACGTTGCATCCTTGACGGTAGAAGGAAATAGTTTCAACTTTTTCTTATCTTCTGCATAGTCATACGTTCGAAAGATAATAGAAAAATCAAACAAAAAGGTGCTAATGTATTCTGTAGTCAATCCATGGAAGTGAGGTATGGCTGAAGGGCTTATGTTCTTCATTTTCGTGTCCCCATTGGTCTCCCAGATGGGAAAGGTACCCTCTACCCTTTCTCCATTCCTCCTAGCATTTTTGTTTTCAACCATTGTCTCAGGAGGGATGTTTTCTTCCTCTTCTTCTCCTATAGGTTCTTTAAATAACACTGGTTGATCACCTACAAGTTCTTCTTGATCACTGCCACCAAAGAGAAGAGAAGGGTGGCTATGTGATGTGGTGGGGGTGTTGGGTAGGAATTTTCCTGAATTATCTTTATTCCTATGAGGCATAAAAGGAAATCTCTTTTTTTTTGGGTGATTTTTTCCTTTTTCTGCTTGTACCTGCTTGCAAAACTGAAATTGATTGAACAAATAAATTGCAACTACCGGAATGAACCTACTGAAAGGAAATTGCAAAATTGAAATGAAAAGAAGGAAATGATAACTCTATTTTTGTTGGAATGGAAATTGCAGAATTGAAATCAAAGCAAGGAAATGACTAATATACTTTTGCTAGAATGCAAATTGCAGAATTGAAATGAAAGAAAGGAAATGTCTAATCTACTTTTGCTGGAATGGAAATTGTAGATTTGAAAATTAAAGCAAGGAAATGTAGAAACAGAAAGAAACAACTATACTTTTGTTGAAATAAACTACTTAGCAGAATGTTGCGATTGAAAATAGAAGAAAGTAGTAATCAAAAAATACTCTCACGTTTCCCCGACAATGGTGCAAAAAAGTGGTGAGCACCAGTATTGCAGCAATAATGTTGCAACTCCTGGGCTTCCTACTTTACTTTTATCAATCAGTAGTTCATATCAAACTTGGAAGCAACGATGGTCCACAAGTACTAGTTCTTACTGCAGGCTGTCACTTGATTAGCTGGTGCAAGATCACTAGGAGCTCAAGCCAACTTCTATGAATTCCAGAAGAAGCTTTATATGTGATGAAAGAAAGGAAATCTTACTCTAGAAAGGCTATTCTACTTGTAGAAGGAAAAAGATGACTCAAATGTAAAGCTAACCTGGTAAACCCTAATTAACCAACTAACCCTACTTTTGCAGAAAGAGAGCTAAAAACCCATAAAGTGAATGCCATTACCTACTAAGGTATTAAAAACATCTATTCAAGCTATTTCTAGGAGGAAATGAGAAAAAAACATCCTTTTGGATTTTTATCTATTTTATGTGAAATTGTCATGCATGTAATTTATTTTTTTGTGGATGTGGCAATGATTAGGTGGTGATGGAGAGCGACTTTGGGATTTGCAGAGGTGTAGGAAGGTGTGGATGGATCCTAGGGGGCTCTGGTAGCCTTCTGGAGGCTTTCCCTACAATCGGACTTCAAAAAGTCACCTACATGAAAATCTATAGGAGGCTGTAGGGGATCTCCAAGAGGTCTATAGGAAGATCTATAGGAGGATGCTGAGAGTTGTTTTAGAGGTTTTGAAGGTGGAAAAATGGGTGGAAAGGGTATCTGAGGCTAGAAGTATGTGTTAAGGTGTCTAAGGTTCATCAAGAAGGATTAGGAAAGAGAAATATGGTTGGAGTTGTTCAAGGAAAGGGAAGACAGTTCATGAGAAAAGTGCATAAATTTAGGGCATATTTATGAGGGACTGTGGATGGCCTGTAGAAAATGGAGCAAAGAGAGATGGTGATGGGTGATTTATTGACTTATTGTTAGTGGAGATGTACTGCAAGAGAGCTACAAATAAAACACTGAAACTAAGCAAGCAAGGAACTAGCTACACAAAAAAAATAGAACTGTTCATCAAGCTAATCTAAGTTCTAATCTAGGGAAATAAAATGGTGAACAATGCTATATGGAAAGGAAAACATGGAAGGAGATTTATTGCAAAAATAGAAATGAGCATGGAAAAATAGATCTGAAGCAAAGCATCAACCTCTAAATCAAACTACAACACTAGAAACCCCATGGAAAAGGTAAATCTGTGTTTTTGTGGTAGCAAGAGGTTCTTGGCTCAGTTCATGGTCCCAAAGGGAGGAAAGGAGGCCAAGGCTCTGTTTATAGCCATTTTGTATCTTTTCCTATGACTATTTAACACACTACAGCAAACTGAAATGGAAACAACCTTCTAAATCACCGAAACAACCTATTCTTAACCAAGGAAGAAATCTATCTAACAACAATGAATTCGTAAGTTGAAACAAAATATATAAATACAAAACAAGATGTGTTGGGCTGTTTGTATTGGGCCCTAATGCAAGAGCTTCACCCCTATGAGGTAACTTAGTATTGGCTCAGAAAATATCCCATCTTCATTATCAAAATAATAATAACATTACATGAAACTGTCCATGAAAGTAAGCTCGAAATGAGCAGAGAAAAGCTGCAACAAAAGTGCGAAAATTTGACTAACATCCAAAAACATAATGAGGCCCTAGGACTCTTTATTTATACAACTGGAGCTCCCAATAGCTCCCCTAAAATCAGGGAGGCTTGGCTCCCAAAACTTGAGATAGACATCAGTTATTCTTCACTTTCTCGGTTGCCTCTTTGATGCATTGATGCAGCTGCTTGAGCTTTGAGCTTTCTGAAGGAGAATTCGAAGTAGGGAGTCATCAATGAGGATGAAACCCTCCTATAAATCCTCTCCCCTTTCTTCCTTGAATAATTATTGCCAAATGTTCATTAAACCTTTGACTTTGTCTCCAAAATTGACCAAAAATCTGCATTAAGCACACATTCGACTTCATGGCGTAATGACCAACCCAACTCACTCTATTAGCATAAATATAATAAAAAACATGCAATAAACTAATGAGAATGGTGGATTAAGCTAAGTTAGGAGGAAAAATGGGCCCATATAATTAGCCATTTATAGGGTTGGTCATCTCCTTCAACCTAATGATCAACTGCGCTTCTGACTTCACCTTGCTAAATTCTTTGTTCAACACAATTTGGATATCCCCAATCCCCACATTCAGATTGTCATTAGAATGCTTAATGTACCAGGTTAGTTTTTGATCCTGCAAAGCACTAACCAATGTTGCTTTCTTTATATTTTCATTTGTAACACCCTATGCTTCCCAGACAACTTTTATCATGAACTAAAACTGGTTCGGATCATTATTTCCTACTCCCTTGAACACCGCAACTTTATCAAACTTTCCATATTGACTAGAGGTGGTGGCGAAGGTGGTATGGGCGAAGATGGGGGTGAAGGTGGTGAAGCTGGTGGTGGTGTGGGTGGGGGTGGTATGCGCATAATCCCCTATCTTATCAAATAGATCACACTTCTTCGTGATACCTTCGTGAGCTCTTCCTCGCCCCCTCGTGGAGGTGAAATCAAGGGGCTAGTTTCTATTTTTGTACTTCCTTTGTTTCCGTAAATTCTTCCACTTCGTGTAGCCCCGAACATCAATGTATTCGGATAATCCTCTTTTCACATTGTATCATTTTAATCTAAATGTTCAAGGACTTAACATACTTACCTCACGGTCCTTTGAGAAAGCATCATTCTACCTCACTATAGCTCACTAAAGTATCTATTGTGAACTCTGTAATGAATCCTCCTATAATCTGATCGAGTTAGTGATCAATAGTGCACATGATCGTATCCTCCAATGCTTCCAATCTGCTTACCAATTCTGGAGTCCACACAATAGGATTATCAAGTTCCCACCTTCCTTGGTTATCTGCTAGCTTCGCGATCCATTTGTACATCTAAGTAGAAAAAGTTGCGAAGAAAATTTCATGGATTTCCATGTATAGGTAGCAATCTAACCAATTTTCTTTTGATAGTCATGGATTCGTGTTCTCTTGTGCTGTGAACTCATGAATCTTCCTATTCAACCAATCTTCAATTTATTTCTTAGTTGGATTCCGTTGATATGACATCAGAAATCTCTATGCAAATTCTGGTCCTGAAAATGGAAGCCTGACCCAGTTTCAATGTTAATTAGCCAAACAAATCCCTATATTGTTGGCCTTTTTGGCAGTAGTCCATGGAGCACGGAGTGAGGTCTCATCCGAAGCAGTATGGGGGGGTGCTAGAACCAGGTTTCTGCACCCTTTAGATGTCTTAGCAGTGTATTTAGTCCAACTCTGAATACTTGGGTGGAGGTTACTCGGTGCAGTTCCCTAACCTACAACGCCTTCGTGCCCTTTTATATTCGCCTTCGGGGAGCCTCAACTAGGGGTTGTGGGGATTTCACACTGCTAGATTAGTGATCTGCACTATTTCCCCACATCACACTTTGGATCATACTTACCTTCTTATGATAGTTAGTTATCTTCACATAAATAGTTACCTTTACTTACTCATCACATTTATATAAGTCCGTGTGGTAAATAGACAGTAAACTTGCAATTCATACCCAATATACTTCAATGCATAAAACAAGAAAAGATACATAGAAATATGGTAAAACTTCTCTTTATTAATTCTTTCAACCCATTATAGACTCAGCCTACCCTGTGCACTCAGATGCAGACTACTAGGCCTCTATGCACTCAACTGCATAGCCTTCTCCTACTCTACGACCCAAAGACACGGCTTACACTTTGACTCAATGATTCGTTGACTTCTTAGACTATCAGTCCATCATTAGACGTTCTTTTTTACACTTAGATCCATGCTCTATTTATACAATCCCATGGTCTGCAAATCATCGGTAGATCTTTCAAACCGACATTACATTACAAAAACAAGGGCGAACAACCTTATGACTCTATTACAACTTCGCGCTCCACGCCCATAAATCACAGAGTATTTACAATGGACTTAGTCAAAACTTGGGCTTTAAGACCCAAAACACGTGTTGAGGGGATCCCATGCCCAACAAGCTTGAAAAGGAGAGAGCAAGGACACATCATTGAGTGAATATTTCTAAATCAAAAAGTGTATAGAATGTGGGTCATATGGAAGAAAAGTTGTTAGAAATGGGTAGACAATTGAGTAGTATAAGGGATAGGGAAAGAGTGATGAAATTTAAAATAGAGGCTAAGAGTGCATGTAAGGGGGAAATTACAGGAAGAAGAGAGCCTATTTTCAACTATGGCAAGTCTCTCCATGGGGGCACTCCAATGCAAGATGCCACTAAAATCAAATGCCTTATACCTCAAAGAATAATGGCTGCATTTTTAGATAAAAACCCTAGCACAACATAGAATTATGCCTTTCCAAAACTATAGGCAGTTCATTGACCTCAATGACGAAAGCACCTTGGAGTTCAGGGCCAAGATATCTGAATTATACCTACATAACTTGGCCCTAATAGATTTGAATGCGTGGGACCCCAATCCAAATATAGGGGACTTACAACTGATGGCCTTGGCATGATGGAATAATCATGAAGAGGCCAGGGCTAAAGAAGTAAAAGGGGTATTGGAAAGAAAAGAAACCTAAACCCTTTATAGCAGAGAAAAATAGAACAACTCCATGGTTGTGATTAGCAACAACAACCTCATTGCCAGTTATCCCCAACATGCACCAAGATACCTAACTACACAAGAGAAAGAAGTCACTCATTTTGAGGACACTTTGAGATTGCTAGGGGATGAAAGCCAATAGGCATTCCAAATGATATGGAACACCTTACCCTACATTATAAAGAACAAGGAGTATTATTCTCCTGAAATAATGAGGGATGCACTAGAAAGGACCCCATTGTATAAGAAAGCATTGTAGAGACTCAAAGTTAATTGGATTGGCTTAAACTCAATCCACCATTACTCTTGGGTATGTTAGAATGGATAAAGGAAGAACAATAAAGAAATAAATGGGAGAAAATAGAGAAGCATGCAGGATCTTACCCACAAGAGGAGGGTACTACAATAGAAACCTATAATTTTAGGGAGGCCACCAAGACAATGAAAGACATGGACATAGATTGAGTTGCTCAAAGGATGAGCAACACTTTCAGTAGGAGGGTGATGATGAGACTTATCAATGGGTAAACTATATGGAACTTAATGCCACTGTCTAGCTTACTAAAATAAAAAAATTTCACATTTATTTACATGTTTTGTTATATTTTGCTTTATGAGAAGGGAAAAGATGAGATGTCATGTTTTGTGGTCTAATGTACATTGATTGTAGGTTGTAGATAAAATTTTGGCTAATTAAAGTGTAGGAACTCAAAGTAGACAAGAAGGAGGGATTTTAGGAGATTGGATCTCCCTCCTTAACTTCTCACTCTCTCGAAGATTCCTCCACCAGATGTCATTAGCTCAAAGTTACAAGCAGCCGAGCCATTAAGATCATTGGTAGTCAAGCCAGTGATAGTTGAAGAAAAGTTGATCTCAAGTTTGCGAGACAATACTTCCTTAATTTAAGGAAGTTGTTGTTAACTTCAGTTGTATAAATAAGAAGGCCTAGAGTCTCATTAGGATTCAACATTTTTTATTGCAACCAAGAGGCAGTTTTGAGCTAAGACATTGTGAGTGATGAATCTTGTGTATTTTTTATATCTTAATGAAAATGAGAAGAATTCCCTTGATCCAACATCGATTTGACTTAGAGGGCTTAAGATCTTGGGTTAGGGACCAACCCTAGCAATAAAGGTTCCCCTTTTTGTATGTGTATGCTTAGATTACATTCATAGTTAGCTACTAAAATGATTTTGGTTTTATTAATTTGCAAGTATTTGGATGAATAATTAGTTTTCTTCCATTGATGGATAGTTAGATCAGTGGTATCATAGTGATAGAAGGCACTCTAGAAAAGACCGTGATATTGGCTTTCATCTCATCTCTCTTTTGGGATCATGACTTGAGGGTTCCACTCGTACAACCCAAAAAGGTATTTCTTTCTTTGCTACATAATCTAGGGTTTCTTCATGAGTAGGTAATTTTCTTTGAGTTTCCTAGGATGAGATACAATTGTCATTGTTTGTTGTAGCTCTAACCCAGAAATATAGCTCTAATACCACTTGTCGTAGATCTAACCCATAAATATTATGATAATAGAAATAACCCAAGAATAGCAAGATCAACATAGATAGAATTGCTTCTTTATTATCAAACCCTTAAGGTAGGGCAACACCATACATTCACTCCTTAAGGAAGGAGAATACTCCACAAGCCCTATGCCTGTTCATACAAGAATACTTCTCTTCATATCTCTCCATGTGGAGTCTCTAGCCTCTATATAGGCCTCATACATACAATACCATGCATCATTACCATGGTTTCCTCATACCATCAACTAATACCATGGGCCCCTTACATTATTATTAACTACTTGTGGTCCCTTACATGACATGGGTTAACCACCTTATTTATTACTATGGCCCATCCCATTATTACATTATTACCTTGGGTACCTCCCTCGGTACCCCATATTACCCCCCTAGGTACATAACAGACCTCCTACCGATAAAATTCTTTAAATTTTCTTCCCTTTTTCCCGAGTCATTGCTGACCAGTACCTCTTTATTTTTCTCAACCTTGAGGAAGATAACATATGCTTGTTCTATAATTTGCCCTTCGGGCAAACCTGTCGCTATGTTTTAGCGAGCCTAGTGACAGTGAAACTCGTTCTTGTCTAGGTGGAAAAGTTTGTCACTATTGTTTTAACGAGTTTAACAACAAGGATACCTCAGTCCTTTTCATGTTTAGAGAGTTTATAAAGGGATGAAAAGAAAATTCCAGTAGTTCTTTTTCATAACATAATCCCTTAAAGTCTGAAAAAGATTAAAATAATACAAAAGATATGATTTTTCAATAACTTTAGCGAGTCGAAAAGACAAGCGCTCGAACCTTTTTTGTGAGATATTCCCTCAGGTCCGAAAAGGATTAAAATATACAGGAGCGATGGCAATTCCAATCACTTTAGCGAGCTGGAGAGGCCAATGGCTCAACGATCTTTTCATATTTAATGAGTCTCAAAAGAGTTTAAAGTGGACTCATGTTTTGAGGAATGAGTGGTGTTTAGGGTATCAACTAGTTATGGGTAAGCTTGGAACTTCTCAAAACATGGTGATGTGAAGAGGGTGGCTAACAGGACCAACTAGGTTATTCCTTACAACTAAAAGAAACCTTTGCATGCGTACATTTTGTGAAGATTTGTTACTAACATGGTAGGTTGTGTTAGTGTCGGTCTTGAATGCCCTCCATCAGTGATCAAATATGCTCTTACAAAGTGATTTTGGAGTGTCAAGGTCAAATTTTGTCATTTCAGTGAGTCTTCAAGCAAAATTTGGTCACTAGGCATTAGGTCTAGGGTTTGCTTTCACTCCTTCTAAAGTTGTCCAAATGGCGGTCTATGTCATCATTTAGCTGAGTCTATTATCATTCATAGGGTTGTCATTATCATTTCAGTGTCTAATGAGTCATTGTACGTCTTGTTCATGCTTCAGTTGTGCCTTGGCAAGTTCATTTCCCTCTCCTAGGGTTTTGAAGCCAAGTTCTCTTGGACGGTCAAATCATCAGCAAAACTTGTTTCCTAATGTTGATACACCTTCCCCTATCCTTAAAGTACCATATCATATACTTCCCAACACTCAGATTCCCCAAAATCCTCATTTTTGCACAAACCCTAGTTTCTAGCTACAACCTGGCAATTTTCTAGGTTTGGCCTGTGTTTTTCCCTTTTGGACCCCTTCCCCTCACTCAATCTCTGAGATTCCACTTTCCCCTGATTCCTAACATCTCTCCCCACTCCCAAAAAATTCCCCAAGAATTTAGAAGCCCCCTATCCCCTTCATTTCGCTTCATTTCGACCAAATTCCTTGTTTCACACATCGGGGCAAGTTTCACTCAAATGATGTTTCAGAGCAGTCAGAGATGAATTTTGGAAAACTGAGAGAGTTTTTTGTCCATAACATGCCAAAGAAGAAAAACCTCCTTCACTTTTTACACAGGTGTCATGGTTTGAGAGAAATGTCAAGAATACCGTTGCCTCAGGAGAATCAAAGGCACCTCTGAAGTGACCCTGGGAAAATCAATTTTTCTCCTAGCTTGGTTGTCCAAATGACTTTATTGATAGGTAAAATGATAACTAGACACAAAGATCTTTCCAATGAGCTATCATGAGCTCAATTTGGGGTTGAGGAAGGCATTCAAAAGTTGACTGCAACAACACTCTTCCTTGAGGCAGCCTCATTAGACACTTTTTGACCAGTCTTAGGAGATTTGATTTTTGACAGGTCCAATCAACTCCAAATTAAAAAATTCTAGTTGGGTTGGAAAGTAGACTCAAATACCTTTCCAACGAGCTATCCTGCACCTAATTCCGACACCAGGAAGGCCTCCAAAAGCCTCCTGTAAATGCACGGTCATTTCACAAGTGTGCGCGGATTTCTGGGCAGCGCGCGGCTCTGAGAGGAGATTTTTGCTGAAGGAAAATACACAGGCGCGGATTTCTGG
>APFE031583062.1:10601-44976 GCA_000404065.3 Pinus taeda | reverse complement strand
CTTCTCACAGGTCCCAGAATAGGTCTTCCAATGTACAGGAGAAGGGGTAACAGGGATGGTGACAAAATACTGTGTAACAGATGCCCCCTAAAGCATGAAGCCTGAGAGAGAGAGGGGTGAAGTGCTTTACAAGAACATGGTTGACTGAAAACACGGCCGCCAGAAAACATGCACAAAGTACAACTGATAGCTCAAATACATGATGTACATGGTATGGGTGTAGCCATCCATAGCAGAGTACATAAAAATCTAGATCCCAGGTATGGACGCAGGCATGCGGTGAGGATCAAAGAATAGACTCAGGCATGGTCGCAGCCATCCAGTGAATGAGTCATGTAGTGATTATAGTAATCCACAAAATGCAGCCTGGATCTCAACATACAAAATCCAGGGTCTTGCGCTCCAATTCGACCCGAACAAAGTACAAGTTCAAGCATGCGAATATAGGAGTCGATGTCGAACATGCGAAAATATCTTCTGATTACCAGCCAATGATGAAAACTATTAACAGACGCGAGAGGTACCACCAATAATGACAATGGTCCTCAAGATACTATAGGTACAATCCACGGTGTGCGAATCAGTGAGTCGGTGTCGAACACCCGTAGAATCATCCGATCAGAGGCCATAATGGAAACATCGCGTTGAACAAAGAACCTGCCATTGAGGCATGCAGGCTCCAAGGTACCTGAAGGGAGTCTCTAAGTCAACTTCCTGGATAATGAGCTGAAGTCGATAGGAGGTGACCTTGATTGAAGGTGCGCCATAATGTTTCCCACATCATCGACGCGAGACAGAGAAGGATAAAATGTTTTGTGTGAGGTATCAGAGGGAGGTTGAGTATTCTGCAGAGGTAAACTTCTCTTGAACATATCGGCGGCATGACAGTGGACTTGGCAGTATTTGACATCAAATGATCAAGGGTCATGGTGACAAGGCGATGAGAAGATGAATGGTCAAACAGGATAACCCAAACCCATGGAGGCAAATGTGAAACAAGATAAGATATCCCCACCCAGACACAAATGCAGACGAGTGCCATGTTCAAGAGCGACATACTGCCGACACGACGATGATTATGGTTCCTTTATTCCCCCACCATTTCTGGCGAGTACCCCGACTATTTTTGGATGACAAGCTTGACGGGGATAGCATATGCTTGGGAGGCGTCAATTTGACAGAATCCGATGTCATTAAGTTTTAACGAGTCTAACAAAGGGAGAACTTGGCGTCTTTTCATGTTTAGAGAGTTTAAAAAGACAGCAAAAAGGAAACTCCAGGGGTGTCCTTTTTCGTAAATTTGTCTCTCTCGAGCCCGAAAAAGTATAAAACAATGCTCGAAAGAACCGCCCGATCATTACAACCGAGGAGTACTTTTCATAAGTAGTGACTCTGATATGAAAAAGTAAAAAAGCGATCAAAACCACATCGTTTCGTGACCATTAACGAACCGGAAACGACAAGGGTCCGACGATCTTTTCGTTTTTTAACGGTTGGAAAAGGGTTTAAAGACGACCGCCTCTCATTTACGTTTAGCAAGTTGAGAGGAATAAATCAGCAATCTTTTCATCTTTAAACGGTCAGAAAAGAGCTGAAAGAAGACCTCCATTTTTATTCTCTTTAATGAGTCAAAAAAGGAAAAAATACTCGGTAATCTTTTCATATTTTACGAGTCAGAAAAGATATGGAAATGGTGGAACTGCTCAAAACATGTAATGGCCAAGAGGCTGGCTAACAAAACCACTTTTAACTGCGGTCCCTCAGGAAAGGAAAACAAGCAAGTGAAAGCATATGATCAGCCAAAGAGATGGTGGCGATGGGATGAAAACAACCAAGGCTCATATAACAGAATTTAGCGGATAAGGACAACAATCACGAGATGTAAAATGGGTATGGGTTCATTTTTACACAAGCTTGAACCACAGAGAACTCTGCTTGGATTCCGTTTCATGTTTACAAAAGCTTGAAATGAAAAACTATGCTTGTTTTAAGTTCGCATGCCCCCAGCATAATGACGTAAAACGAGGTACATGCCCCCCAAGCTTCATTGCATTCAACAAAGTGGATGGAATGAAGGTTCACTTTCGAGATCTTGGAAAGACTCGACTTGTATTTTACGAGATCTTAATCAAAAGACTCGATTTTGAAAGGGAGTGTGTTTCATTTTTTAATGAGGTTGACACAGTAAAAGAACTATCCTCATAAACCCCTTGTTTCATTTTTTAACGAGCTTGACACAAGATCAAGAACTATGCTCGACCAGACCCAGTTTCATTTTTTAAGGAGCTTGACGTAGGAAAGCGAACTATGCTCTTACCGAACCTAGTTTCATTTGTTAAGGAGCTTGACACAGGAAAGGAACAATGCTTCGACCAAACCCTAGTTTCATTTTTTAAGGAGCTTGACATGGGAAAGTGAACTATGCTCCAACACGAACTTCATCATAATGAACAAGAAGTCGTGGCTTCCAAGAGTGCCACTCCCGGTGGAAGGACAACATCTTGGAAGTCAAGACCAAATGCCCCCAGGACACTATGCATGACGGCAGCATCACTGGATACAGGCACGGGATAAGTAGCCACGTAGTTGACCTACGGTGGGGCAGATTCAACTGGTGGATAAAAACTAGGAGGGGATGACAACTACGCAGGAGGCACCGGGGGACTAAAGGACGTTAATTGATAGATAGTCACGATTCTTCCGTCGTGTGGAAAGCAAACCACACAGAAAAGTGAAGAGACAAGGGCCCCCATGGCATAAACATTGTCATGGCCAAGGAGAAGACTGAAATCTAAAGCACCTTGGATAACCAGTACGTCTATATAGACGGTTTTGCCTCCCAAAGTAATAGGGAACTTCAGAAGGATCCCTAATGGTTGACTGGTTCCTCCGTCAAATGCTAACAGATTTTGTGTGACCGGCACAAGCTGTGGGGAGCCCAAAGCTTGCCAAGTAGTGGAAGGCATAAGACTGACAGATGCACCTTCATCTAGGACAATGCCAGGGACTGCCTTATCATAGGCATGTACTGTAATCTGGAAAGGCACATGGGATGGAAGGTGGAAGGCGGTCAAATGACTCCAGTCAAAGGAAACTACTGAACTACTTGGTGGGGGAATCATATGATTGCCCCCCTGCTCTGAAGAAGGACTCTCGGGATCAGTTGGGATAGGAGAGTTGTTTTCGGACTTAGGAGAATCTGATGAGATGAGATGAATATGAGCATGACGCTCTTCCGAAATAGAGTGATCAACAGGTGGTGAACCCAAGTTGACACTCTCTCTGACCAATGGTTGGTCCCGAACAGGCTTAGCACGGCCAGGTTCGGAAAGAGGAGCCCAGACAAGAGAAGGATCTAAATCAATCTCTTTGTCGACAGGGAGAGGATATGAAGAGAGCCTCTAATAACCAATGGGGAGTTGGGGTGAAGAAGCTGTAAGACTTTCCGAAACAGCGGAAGCTTTAACCATGAGCGAACAAAGGTGAAGGAGATGGTTACCTTCACATAGCCTACAGGGGAATCAAATCTTCCCTTCCTTCTTACCATTGCCAGCTGATAGGGTAGCATCGCCATGAGCTTCAGAGGACAATGAAGGGTAGGCAGGATTGTGAGACCATACTTCTAAGATCCTAGAAATGCCAGGACAATCGTGAAGAAGATTGTCATCCTTGCACAACTTACAAGGAAACTTAACCTTTCGCAGAGGAGCAGAAGGAGTTCTGACCTGAGTTGTACTCAGGGAAGTAGTTGCACTTTTAGCCTCTTGCTTATGAGACTTCTTCTTCTTCTTTGTAGCCACCCAGTTACTTGAATCCAGACTTTCACCAGGCGAAGTAGAAGATGAGGATGTAGAAATAGGCGAAGAAGGAGAGAGGTCCACCTTGGAATCAACATGATGTTGTTCGGGTGGAGGAACTGATTGGCCAGTAGTTGAGACATTAGGGACCACAGAGGTTGAGAAGAACCAAACAAGCAACCAGACAGTTAACTCAGGAAGGGTCAACGTTGCCATGTAAGGAGCACCAACATTCCCAAAAGGAGGAAAATGACCAGGATTTCCGTTAGAGGGGATTCCAGGTTGGTGAACTATGGAAAAGTTGCCATCAAAAACTGAAAATCACACATGGGGCTGAAAAAGAGTCAAGACACAATCAAACGACCAACAAACAGAATCTAACAGGGCGTGTGATCGTGGGTGATTTAATTTTTACCACATTGAAATTAAGAAACTTCACCGTTTCATGTTTTAAGAGTCAAGAAACGGATAAAAGGTGACTCTATCACTTTTAGATTTGAAACAAGCGTGAAAGGACAGGCGCTTGGTGATCCTTTCAAATTTATGGAGTCAGAAAAGATCAAATGACTGCTCAGGGATACTAGGCAAAGAGGGTGTACCAAATAACCATGAACTGCAATATACACCTTGGTTTTAGAAATGAAAAATAAATCAACCAAGGACTTTCCGTACGTGTAGGCAATCTCCCCGAATGTTGTGTTCGGTGTATCACATGTATAGGGCGGCAGACTCGACTTCCTATGGATAAAGGATGATAACCTAGTGGGGTCTCCCCATATACTCGACGGTACGTGGGAGCACAATTCCGTACTAGACCACTATTGAGTCATAGAAGGAGGACCCAACCTTGAGTGGAAACAAAAGTGACTAGGTTTAACGACGCCGGAGCACGTCTCTAGCCTAGACCTCTAAACGGTGTGCATTATGTTCCAATGCGTTGTTAGATTCGTTCAGTTCATTTTAAAGTTGATCTTGGATTATGTTTCAGTTTTCAGGCCTTACCGTATGTAATGTCTCAAAATTTCCTAAATGCAAGCTATATGCAACAATATATCATTTTATTCGATGAATTCTAACTATAAGAGAGTTGAGAGCTTTCACACAATCAAAATGATCATAAAACAACCAACGATATCTCTAATGCAGCTAATGGAAATCAAAAACTTTTCTTCAAAGTCACTAATCACGAATAAAAACGAAAAACTCTAATTCACATTAACTAATGAAAAGCAAAAGAGATTTTTCTTTTTAATGTCAAGGGCAAGATGCACTAAACAAATTTTGAGAAATGATAATAAGAGAGCAAAAACAAGCAAATTTCACTCAATGCAAGCACAATAAGACCCCTAAATTGACAAAGCAGTCCTTCAAAACCAAGAAAAGTCCCAAAGACACAAATGAGC
This sequence comes from Pinus taeda, assembly GCA_000404065.3. Taxonomy (NCBI): domain Eukaryota; kingdom Viridiplantae; phylum Streptophyta; class Pinopsida; order Pinales; family Pinaceae; genus Pinus; species Pinus taeda. Next base: position 39,776 of record APFE031583062.1, on the reverse strand, counting down.
CGTGTAATCTAGGGCCAAAGCGAAACAAAGCGGAATTCAAGTGAAAAAGAGGTAGGTCACTCAAATAACGCAATAAAATGATTAACAACCACTAAACGAGTGCAAGGGAGCAATCAGAAAGTCGAATGGACCAACAAAAGACCAAAAACTCCTAAGGAAGGCTCGACACACAAAGCCACTAGATGCCCTAGGGCTAAAAACGTGGAATCGATAGAAAATGGTAAACAACCAAAGGATGAAGGTTAAAACCAGTCAAACAGGACTCCAACACACTCAAGCAGTCGAGAAAATGTAACCAAAATCAAATACCAGGCTCAGAAGGCTTAAAATCAAGCAAACCCTAGCAGTCCCCAGGCCTGGCACGACTGTCAGGCTGAAACTAGCGCCTTTTAAGGATTGGCGCGGGTTGTATATTGACAACTAGCGCCAATTGGCGCGACTGTTACACAAAAAAGCGCGCCAGTCAAGTTTGCTATGCCAAAATAAAAAATAAGCAATCCAAAACTAGGTCAATGATAACCAAGAAGCAAGAAACAACAAAAGAACCCAGCCCAAAAGGTTGACCAAGCAAGCAAAAAAATCAAGAAACAACCAAAAAGGCAAGACAAAGTCCCCAGCAGAGTCGCCAAATTGTTGAGGAGGTAAATCCCCTCTGCGGATAGAGGCGATCCCTACTAGCCCAGACCGGGTCTAGCAACAATCATCAAACGTTATAGCGCAAGTTCCTAATTGCAAATTAATTGACCAGTGATGAAGGCCTACCTGGATTCCAATGCTATTGTTTGTAGAAGAGGTGTTGCTCCCGTTCCTTTGCTCCGACAGATCACAATCCTCACGATCTCCATGAATGGACACATGCACATACAAGAAACAACACAAACACAAGCGCAAAATCCAGCATATGCAACTATATATCAGTCAGAAAGGATATAACTCATCATCATCACAAATAATAACAAGAGTGGAACCATAACCAATAATCGTTCATTAATACTTAATCAAAGAAGAATACAACCAAAGTTCTGACTCTGGATTCTCCTTTGGCAGGTAGTCAGCAGCACATGTCTCGCAAAGCTTGTCGGGAATAAGGACAAGCCTCTCTCTTTAGATTTTGGACAATAATCTCCTTGCTTGGATTTGGACTTATGGGAATCAAGAAGGCTCTTGCAGCATGAAGCTCTTGGAAACTTGACAATTCTTAATCTCTGGAACTAACTTGCCAAGGAAAATGGACAAGCTTTTATAGATGGAGGAAGGGGAGTTGGGATCATCCACAATAGTCATGGGGTTGGCCATATCATCAAGGAAGCTTCCATGAGAGGTGACAAACCACTTCCTCTCTATGGAAATCCGTAGTCGAACCACCCAACTCAAGATAAATAGCAGTCCAGGAATTTGTTAGGACGAAACTTCCGTCGTTTGTTTGTTAAAAAACAACTCTGATTATGGTTGGCGTGGGTGCGACTCTATGACAGAGTGCCAACTGGCGCGCCCTCTTTGGAGGATTTGCCCCCTTGGCGCGAGGGTTGCACTATGGAACTGCGCTAATGGAAAAAGAGATATTTTTAGGGTTTGTTAGCAGGAGATGTCTTTAGGGCAAACAAAGCTCATGTTCAGGGGAATGCAAAGCAAGTGTTTGCAGGCCATGTCACTTCTCATAGGTCCCGGAATGAGTCCTCCAAGATGCGGGAGAGGGGTAGCAGGGACGGTGACAAATTGTTGTGTAACACATACCAATCACTAACTAACATGTTCACATCCTAACTCATAAACAATTATCATTTGTGCATAGAAACACATATGTACGATCAATCCATATTAGTACCACACAATGCAACACACTAAGTCGACTCATACTTGAATGTCGTAACCCTAACCATCTGCATAGGCCAATCCAATTTAGTGTGATAGATATAACATCAAAGTATAAATGTTATAACCATATTAATCAAGCTAGCTATCATTTAACAACAACAAGTTAACCTATAAAATACTTCATCAATAACATATAACATAATCATCAAGTTATCTAATAGAAAACAACAATAGCAATGTATACAACTACATGTTACTATCATTCTTGACTATCCGACACATGTGCATATAACAACACTAATCAACTAACATCCATCATGAATGTGCTAGGGTCCTATATTTTATAAGATGAGTTGTTTTTTACCTGAGGATCTATATTTGAAAATTTAAAATAATGTTTCATGTTTGAAATTTATTTACAAAGAAAATTAAAAAATATATATATAAAAAGAAAAAGAAAATAAATTGTAGGGGACAAATAAAATATAATAAAGAAAGAAATGAAAGAAAAGAAAATAAAAACAAAAAGAGAAAAAAATATATGAAAATGTCCCCCTAGGTGAACAAGTCCAAATGCCACCAAGAAAAATCAAAATTGCTTGAAAGCATACTTCAGGGATTTTTGTAAATAAAGTGAGCAGCTCATTTAAAGGCCACCTTGTAAATAGGAGAATTAGAAATAGTTAGTCTAATGACATTGTTTAAACGTGATTAGGCTAAAAATAAAGTTAATTAGGTGAGTGAATAAATAAACCACACAGTTTAATCATGATTGAGCTAGATTAGTTCAGGTAATCACACCATTAAATTGTGGTTAACTGACGCAGAAAAAATAATCAAAAACCTTATAAAATCAATAAAAGGGGTTTGCAAAATCAAATGCACCCTAAATTTGATTAATTTTGTTTAAATTAGTTAATTTGATTTGGAATAAATTAATCATGGGGTTAAACATGATTAATTATTTGCAATAATGTATATTATTCCTTAATGTTTCAAAGGTTGTAATAAAGTTTAGATACGACAAATAAGTTCTGCCAGCATCAAATTATCCATTGCAAAAAAATCAATGGTTGAGATCTCCCCCTCTCGAATCAACGACGGGGGAGTGCTTTGGTCCCACCCCCCAGAGATCCATCCCACTTTACCCATGGGGGGGAGGGGGGTGGGGTCCGAAAGGCCTCGCTACGTGTCATCCCCACAACATTTTGCATCCCCCCTTGCCTTTTCACCCATCATGCCCCCCCTTCGAAAAGTATTCCAGCATTGACTGCTCACCCCTCCACCAGTCCCTATCCGCCATGACACCTTTCACGACCCCACTCACCGTCCACCAACTCAGCCTCGCAAATCCCACTCCTGCAACCTTCCCTTATGTTTAACTTGTCCTAATCAAAGGCTGCCATCTGGCACTCCCCTGCCCACGTCAACAAACCGTTACGCCAATTAAATTTTCTCCCGCTCCGTTTGGAACGAACCCACTGGTGGTAATGGTAAAAACGAAACGGTAACTTCTAAATTACCTTATTAGGCATTGTTAAGCCACAAAATTCCCTTCATTAATTGTTTTTCACAATTTGTTCAAGTTTTCAATCCTCCATGCTATCACAGTAACCAGAAAATTACTTGGCGACAGTAATCCAATCGCTATTAGAGACCCCACTTCAGGATTCTACTGTCAGCTTCCTATTCTAGGTAATCCTATTGTCATCGTCCCTCTGTGTTGTTTTTAAAGAATGATAGTTCCTCCTAAAAGTAGAACCCTTAAGGACAAGGTAAAGATACCAGGCACAAATCCCATGTTACCCCCTCCTATTCACATGGATCATCTACCCTTAGTTGATCTACAATATAAAATCGCTGAGACACAATGTGAATTTGACGTGTTCGAACTTCACAGTTGGTTGAAGTAGAAATTCATATATTAAAGTGATGAATTGAATCTATGGGAGTCTATCCTCCTTCAATTCATGTTTCCACAAACCCATCATTTCCCTGAGCTAGTCTTCTGGTGTCAATTGAGCTATGTGTCCTCCCAAAGAGAAATTATGAGTTGAAATGGTGAAATTATGATCACCATCACAGCCGAAGCCATATATCAAATGCTCCAAGTAATAATTCCAGAGTCTTCCAAGCCACTGTTAGTAGACTCTCTCACAAATCTCTGCAAGAATTTAACCTTCCCTCATAGAGTGAAAATATTTGAAATTTTTCTTCCTGAAGATGCTCAACTACCTAAAACAAACCCTCAATATTCCTCTTCTATGTTCCCTGAGGTAACCAAAAAAAATAATCAACATCATTTCATACCTACTTGGTTATCACTCTGATTAGTGGGTTGATGAGCCCATTGTTGGCTTCTTGTCATTTTTTACCACTAGTGAGAAACCTGATATCTTTAATTATTGTGAATTTATTGTAGATGCAATGCATGATCAATTCATAAAGTTTCCTACAGAGGAAGCTTTCAAATATTTTATTGTGTTAGTTTAAATTTTTATTCAGAATCAAGCAGACAGGTTTCCATTTACTTTGTAGAAGATGGATGAGTAAGGTAGTGCTCAATCAATCATACATTGGATCTCTCTGGTTAGGAAAAACTCCACAGAGTTTACTTTCACAAACTATGTTGATCAATTTTAGTATACAGTTATTTGTCTACTACATAGTGATTTGGAGCCTAAGATAGGAGCAAATATTCAAAAAAAATTCCATCTTAGTTTTCACATGAAGATAAGTGATTGGCATTTATACCAAAACTACACCAAGATCAGAGTCTATGGGTGTGAATTGCCACCCTATAAGCTACCAAAATTTGTTCCCGTGAGACTATTCTCATTAGAGTACATCAAAAAAATGATACATATGGATGGCTTACATTTTGTGGTAGCTAAAAAGAAGGCACAATTTAAAATCAAAGCATAGGTAGGATCTTTTATATGCAACACCAGAACAACTAGTAAAGAAGCATATTTGTTGTTGAAGCAATTAAATTTCAAATTGAGCTTCACTTGGTATTATGACCCTTTTGGTATGATTTCAAAGCTGAGGGTGGAGCAAAAGACTACTCCCTACACACATACTCCTTGTCTAAAGATCGATCAATACATGAACCGAGACCAGTGGGAGGAGAACACCTTGCATGAACCTGAGGAGCAGATCATATCAACAACAACCTCTCAGACTCCTACACCTCAAGAAAGGCATGATAAAAGGCCCAAAGAAGAAGAGTCTTATCCAGTGACAAAAATTGAAGCCAAGCATTTTTTAATCTATACAAAGAATCCTAAAAAGAATCCACCACCAATTTCTATGCAGGAGGAGGAAGAAGGACAAACTACTAGAGTCATGACAGGTAAACATGTTTCAACCACATCAGAAGATAGTTTTGTAGTTACAAGACCAGAGGACATTTTTTGAGGCTCTTCATCTTCCTCTGTTTCACAAGATCCTCCAGAAACACCACAAATAGTTGACTTGGCCCAATACACTGCTGAGCCTAATATGTTTTCCAAATACAAGGCAATCAAAAAGAGGAATGAGATGCTAAAAGCCACAACCTACACACAGTTTTGGAAGCATACAACTACATCACAACACATGCTCCTTTCAACATTTGACATGAAAAAGGGGAAAATGCAAATTGCATTCCTTGAAGCTAAAGTGCTAGCCCCAAGGACACCAACAAATTATAAAGAATATGTGTTTAGTTTTGATACACAACAAATTCATCCAATAGATCAAATGGATATGCATAAACAAACCCGTGAAATGAAGTATTCTACACTAAATAATGCTACCATGTCCGCTTCTAGATTGAAGGTATCATTAAACAACACATAGTCACAACTAAAGTTGGAAAGGATTTCATCCTTAGACAAGGATACCAGGATCAAGTCACTGGAAGATTTGGTAATCAAACTGGGATACAATCCCAAAGATGTAAAGGTAGCAAAAAATCTTGTGAAAAGAAAGGATGCTGATATAGTAGCATTGAGGAAGCAACTAAACTTGCCTACCACATAAGATCCACAGGCTAAGGAATTTGGAGAGATGGAAAAGTAGAAAAAGGTTATATTTTGAATAGTGATTGAACAGAATAGCCAGATTAGGGACATGGAAATAGAACTGGAGAAACTACTCAAAGAAAAAGAGTAGGCGACATAATTCGCCATAGTTCCACCTACAACAGAGCCAATTTTTGTGACCATAACCCCAGGAGCATCTACATCAACTTTAGTACCTGCACAGATATCAGATTATGCAAGTGAGCTTGTTAAAGCCATGGACAATCTGTCCATTCAGGAACAAAAAATTATTAAGTTAAAAGTTTAGCTCAAGACACTGTCAGAACATAAATTAAAAATTGATAATTTTTATGTGGCAGAGTTGCAGAAAACCTACCAGCTCAATTTAAAAATTGAACAGTTTTAGAGTGAATCAATTATGGCTCAAACTCTAGCCTAAGCTAGCGAAAACATATGGACAGAACTCAGTGAAGCCATAACAGAAATATGGCCTTCCATACAGATTATTTTTGAGCAACAAGAATTAATACAAAAGTCCAAAGAGGTAATAAGGGAAATCAAAATAGACTTAGGATAGAAACCTATAGAAGCAACAACACTTATCAAATTCTTGAATTCCACAAACAGAGAAGAATTAGAGCAGTTGGGAATTCAAGATAGGACAGAGACTATTCTAGAAGTGAAGGGGATGCAAACAAAAAGAAAAATTATGCTACAGCTAGACAATAAATGTCAAATTATAGAAACCAACATACAAAGATTTCATAAGAAGATGTAGGTTCTGAACATGAAAAGTCTACCAGGACTGATTCGTAGGGATGATAGACTCATGAGCTTGACAAAGTACTAGGAGAAACTATGCACTATTGCCCAAGACAAGTCAATATTTACACGTATAAAGGGGCATATAACATGGAAAGCATTCCAGGAGGCCTTATATTTTGACTTGTTCATCAGCCATGAGCTTACACATTTGTTCATCATTAAACCAACTTTTCAGAAGTACACGGATGTGGATGAGGCCTATAGAAAATTAGTTAAATTTTCTACCACTAGCAAATATAGATGGGACAAGCTGTGTGAATTACTTGAGTATTTTTTATTTTTATTTTTATTTTTTATCTTTGACAGCAAGGCAAACAACATAGCAAAATTGGGGGCTCAATCATCAACAATCATCCTCAACAATAGGGCCAGCAGTTCCAGTGGTTCGAAAATTCCTAAATTTTTGTACTACTTTTGTAATCAATTTTTAGACATTTTAGGATCTTATATTGATCTTTAGAATCAAGATATTTTGTAATATTTTCTATAAATACTTCATAATTTGAAGTATGAATGTTGGGATTTTTTTGAAGAAAAATACTTGAATTGTAAAGTAGCTCACAGAGCCACCATTGATCCGATTTTTAGGAATAGAGTGCCACTATTACAGGATTTTTGTGTCATTTTTATTGGTGAAGTGCATCTCTCTTTGTCAATTTGTTTTCTTTTCATTCTCATATGTAATTCTAAAATCTTAATTTTTCTAAGAAGATAAAGAACATAATTTGTTTGAATGTACACTCGTCTTTGGTTTAAGAATAATTTTTATGTTTTCCACTGAAGATTAAAATTAGAATCCTTAACTGCTCTGTTTTTTAATTGGATCTCTAAATCTTTTCCTCTCCTTCACACCAGGGATCTTAAAGGATATGATGAATTTGCCTAACCTGCCCTGTAAGTTTAGTCTGTAAACTCTATATTTTATCAACCCAAACTTGTGACTCCATTTGGCCAATGGCCTTTCTTCCCAGTTTCAACCCATCAACACAAAAAACCCAAATCCAATCTTAATAGCTAGCCTAATACCTTCAATCAAACAAAGTTAAATCATAAAGAGAGATCCCTCTCTAAAACTAGAAGGGCTAGATTCCCAGTTTCCAAAGTGAAACTGTGGTTACCTCTGTGATTTTTTTCGCAACCTTAAAAATTGCGAAGTGATAACAGAATATAACCATAACATCAAAAGACATGTACATAAACCTAATGCATATAACCCTAATGCATATAACAATCCTTAACTTACTTGCCTACATGCCCAAAATGCAAACCTGTATGATGATCTGCTCTTATCCCAAAGTCTAATGCTACAACCTCATTAAGATTATATGCATCTCCTACTCTATCTTAGCCAACACATTAGCATCATAACAACCAATAGCATCATGATAACCTAAATTGCATACCATGACTTCACAAGGCATTCTTGACCTACATTTCATGCATAACTGTAACCTAGACAATGCATGCATAACAACTGCATATAGACATATAACACATGACTACGAAACCATATACACATCATTCTATCTAGGGTCTAGTCATCATTGCATGACCATATCAACTACACAAACCATGACCTCATGCATGACAACCACAACCACATCACATGCACTTAAAAACATGTGAACACTGACGTTCCTAACACTGCATACTCAATCATAGAAACATGAAGACATATTCCACGACAACACCTTCAACCTTCACATGGCAACATCACTACAAACATGATCAACACCATGCAAATACAACAATCACATGGACTACATGGATATGGAACACATATGCAACCAACATGAATGCATGATCAACACACAACCCATCTAGTCTAAGGGATGAACCATGCTCTGATACCACTCTGTAACACCCTCCTCCCACATCTACCCAGGTAATTGGCCAACCGGGGTAAACATGTGATGAGAGGCTATTATGATTGGATTCAGCCTCCTATGTGACCTTAAGGAAGTGGAATTGACGAAAACATAACAAAGAGACAATCAATATCATATTCATGATCCTCATGAGCTAATCCAACACTTCAGACAACTTACCCTTGGGTCCCACTAAGCTTTTGGACAACTTAGGCCTCAGTCGCTCTCATGATATAGGCATGACAGTGTCCAGAAACCCAGAGTTGCTCTCATAAAGACTTGCTTGCAAACAATTTTGTGCCAACGTCCCTGTAGTGTTGTTTTAATCAATCCTAATTGACAGAGACTGCAACATTTAATTGTCAATCCAGGATAGGTCTTGTTGTTTCAATGGATTTTGCACTGTCTATGCCAATACACCACAACCAAGAATAAGAAAATGTAGAAAACAATAAAAGGTGTCGCTGAACCAAATAGCTAAATCAAACCTTTCATGTAGACATAAAAACACTCTACAGAATTAATCACACTTCGCAACTATCAAAGTAAAGGCGTGCCACACAGGAACTAATATCTACTCCAGCTAGTTATTACCACTCTGTTGATTAACTCAATGTAACAACATAATATAAATGGAAACAATAGTGAATGTAATCCACGATTTGTACAACAACAACGAGAAACCATAAATCAATTAGCTAAACTAGAATGTACACTACATCTATCACTGAAATCCTTGCCAAAGAGAAGGGCTCTTGCTCCTCAACAGGGCTCAGCAGTAACACAAAAGTAATTAACGAATCAACTGAAGAGAAGTAACAACATCACTGTGCTAATTAATATTAAAAATAAACTCAGAATTATAGAAGCAGAGTAGCAATGCTTTTCTATATGTCGCGTCCATGTACATAAAAAATCGAGTTCCTTTATAGTTATTACATCCTGAAATTAGAAACAGATCAATCATGAGAATCTCATGATTCTCATGTTGATAAAAAATAAAAGTAGTTACAACCTATTCCTAAATACAAATATACAATAGTTAGGATTGCAACCGCTTGGGTCTGTTGCTTCCAAAATAAACAATCCCTACTGCCGACAGCTATTATGTGGAATAATACCCACATTTTCCAGCTTCGGTGCAACAACATCAAGTGAATAACAGTTTGAGATGTCACGACATTGCTGGCGACAACACTTTTGGTGTAACAACGGACTCTTGTATCAACACGTAGTGTAACAACATCCAATGTGTAACAACAACCTGTGACAACATCTAGGGTGTAATAGCGAACTGTTCTACCCTTCTCTATAATTAATCCATGTTGCTTGTCTACTTCATAGCTTTGTTCTCGCGAGCCATCACCTAAAAGAAGAAGAGATTCCTAAAATACTTCCTCAATACTCTCCTAGTTAGCCAGAAAAAGGAATAAAGCATTGTATTACTCAGTAAAATATGGCAAAGTAACATGACAATAGAATAGGTTATAAAGGTGAGAAAACATGGAAATTGATCATTTAAGTCATGGGCCTCGAGGACAGAAGGGTCAAAAATAGGGAAAGAATGTGTAGAAAATAGGTAAAAAATCACACCTAACATCTCCCCTCGACTGAAGTAATTGCATGTCCCCATGCAGAATCTTAGCTCCTCCTATTGTACCTTGATGCAAGTCTATGAAATTGTAGGCACCAATAGTGTCTTTGTCTGGAGCTCTATACCCTTGAATTGCCATCAACTGTCGTGACCAAGATTCCTCTTCGTAGTCACATAGGTGGTAGTCTAGTTGATACTCCTCTACTAGCAACCAAATCAAAGGAAATTTGAATCTGAGGCCAATCCAGAACGCTGCCAGTGTCTGCACAATCTGAGCATACTTAGGCACACATGTAACAACAGCCAAAAATGTCGTGTACTCAAAAGGATCTCCTTCTTGTATCTCAATGCTACAGGCCTCAGTGCACTTAAGACATCCTGCTAGCGCTCGACTTTTCATATTTACATACAGGGTGAGGCAGACCCTCACAATCCTTTTCCTATAGAAGGCTGACCATTCTCTGATTCCAGGAGTGCTTAGGAATAACTTAAACTCATGCTTGAGTTCATAAACCATCCCTAGTTCGGCCCTAACCCACAGTGATGTTCTCTCCTCATTAGATTTTGCTGATTTCATGGCCAGATGCCACATAATTTGATTCCTCATAAATTAAAGGAAGGTCCACAATTGCAAATCTCCCATATAGTAGAAGACACTCGCTACCATCTTCATGCTGACATATTCACACATGATATTGTACAAAAATAGCTCACACACAAGCTCTGGTCATCAAAGTCGTGGGAGCGTAAAATCTCCATAAAAGTACAGGTTGAAGAACCCAAATAGGACCTATTCTCAAAAACTGCTTTTAATTGAAAAAAATAATAATGTTCAAAAAGGAACACTGGATATGATGGGGACGATCGCCTGCATGCTAGCAGGTTTAGGGCAAGGTCACAGAGCTTAGTCTTATCATTCATCGGGTCTGAGACCTGTCGATTTAGCTGATACAATTTTTCATCCTTCTTCTTTATAGCTTCCTTATTCCTCTGTGCTTCCCACTCTCTTTCCTATTCTTCCTTTAGCCATTTCTATCTAAGGGAATCCATCATCTTCTTGTGAGCTTGGAGCGAGATCACCCTGTTAAGCGGATAAATCATTCTTGCGGACAAGACCGATCTCCCTAGTATCAATTGATATCTAGCAACAAACAAGACAAGCAAATATACTTTTCTCTAAACATATTACAATTCATTAATAAAAACTAAGAGGTGTTTTAGACCCTACCTTAAGCCCAACACTAGTTTGTGGCAGCCTTGCTCCAACAGCTTCAAAGAGTTTCCTTTTTAATAACCTACAAACACAAACAAGCACACATCAAAGAACACCTGCATAGCTAATATAATAAATCATGTTCATCATAGTGATCAAGGAGTCTATGAAATAAACCATTAAACACAGCTCAATGAGAAAAATAAACTTGATTGTATTAACTTTGAAGAAGAAGAACTTTACAACCTTGGTGCCTTAATGCTGTACAAGCTCTTCCCAGGGTCCAAGCAGGAATCTCCTCTACTTTGACAAGCCTCACTCTCTTCCAAATGAGATCAAAAGGTATGTGATCTTTCCTCTCAAAAGCGCAATAAGGAAGACTAAGTTCCAGCAGCATTTACCCTAAAAAATATTCAGCTTTCAACCTCCCAAGTAACCAACCCAAAGCTTCATTTTATAGTGCAAGGGAAGGAAGTTACAGGTCCACCATTGAAGGGATAGAGTCCTTCTTCAAGGGGATAAGCTCCTCACACCAAGGGGTTAGCTCCTTAAGGAATGGGATGCATGAACCCTCAAGGAGAGAACTTGCTAGCACAAGATTCCCTCTAGAAGCTTCTAGAATTGACTCAAAGTGAGTTTTTAAGAATAAACTTGCGCCTTTTTAACTTTTACAGGGGTTCGCACCCATAAACGCAGATACAGAGAGGTCAGGTGCACAGGGGACATGACCAATGGGTGCGGTACCGCGGGTAATGCTAAGAGAAAGTGTGAAACTAGAGTTTTAGAGATTTTTAAGGACTTTCTCTCATTTTCAAAGCTTGATATGCAGAGTTGAGGTTTAAGACTTGCAAAGGAGGTATGTATGAGTGGTGATAGACTCATATTGATTGTAGAAAGTCAAAGTGACAATTTTTGTGCAATAGATTGCCCCCTAAAGTGCGAAGTCTGTAATAGATTAGGATGGTTTTGTCATCTACGAAGAGTGAAGTGCTTTATCGTTTCAAGAATCTTCTTGTGGATACCCCGGTCAGAACTTGTAAAAACATTCAATGCAATATATATATTATATAATATATATATAATATATTATATATATATATATATATATATATATATTATATATATAGTATATATATATACCTATACTATATATATATATATTATATGATCATATTCATCGCTGAGGTAGCATTCCATACTCAGATCAAAACCTGACTAGAAACTATCTAAACCTGCTATGATTACGAGGATGATTTTGTTATACATTCCACAATTTAGACATATGTTTAAACCTAGTATGGGCGCAGCCATTCTGTTTATGAATAGTCCACGTTATAATGAATAACAAATTCCTCAAGTAGCCTGGATGGTAAACTAGATCCAGGGTCTTCATTTCTGCTTCCCGAACTAGTACGATTCTATCCATGTGAATGAATGTGTCGAAGTCGAACATGGTAGAAACCACTTGATTATCGGTCAATGATGTAAACTGTTAACAAGTGTGAGAGAAACTACCAGTAATGTCAATGGCCCTCAAAGTACTCAGTACAATCCATGAAATGTGAATAAATGAGTTGATGTCGAACACGTCACAGAATCCTTTGATCGAAGGACAATGATGCAACCTGTTGTCAAAGGTGAGAAACCTGCCATTGAGGCATTCAGATTCCAAGGTACTGATGATTTCTAGATCATCTTTCTAGATAATGAGTTGGAGTCGATAGAAAGCGATCCGTCATAGACAAGCCCACAACATGAAATCATAGATCGAGTTTTGAAGAAATGTATTTAGAAAGGAATAACTCAGGGATGGTCAAGATAGATGACAGATATTTTGCAAACGAATGGTTTATTTGAACTGACCTCTTGAACACATAACGACGTTGCAGATGGTTTGGTTACAATTGACCCAAAGTTAATACCCAGAAACCGGCTTAAAACTTTCAATATGGTTTGATTAACTGTTAGGCAATGGATTTCCCAACCCAGGTGAACAAAAAGTGTCGTGTTCAAGAGTGGTTAACTGCTTTTCGAAAGACAAAGTATAACAAACAGGTTCATTTTTCTCTCTTTTCCCCCACCATTTATGGCAAGTACCTCTTTATTTTTGACAAGCTTGAGGAGGATAACATTTGCTTGATTATAAGCTCATCCTTTGGATGAGTCCAACTTAGTTTAAAATTCGAACCCTAAGAAGGAGTGGTCTGTTCCTGTTTGAAATTGAACAAGTCCTTTACTGTTAAATTTTAACGAGTCCAGTATAGGAGAAACTAGGTGTTTTTTGATTTTAGGGAGTTAGAAGAAAAACTTAAGAAAACTCCATGGTTGTCCTTTTTCGTAAATTTCTGTCTCCCAAGCCCGAAAAAAGTATAAAATAATACTTGAGAGAACTGCTTGACCATTACGATCAAGGAGTACTTTTCATAATTAGTGCCTTCAATTTGAAAAAGTAAAAAAGCGATAAAAAACACGTCATTTTATTACTAATATCGAACTTGAAATGGCAAAAGTCCGGCAATCTTTTCATGTTTTATACGATCAGAAAAGAGCTATAAGTGGACCATCCTTTTAATTCCGTTTTAACAAGTCTAAAAGGAAAAACTCGGCAATCTTTTCATATTTTACGAGTCAGAAAAGAGCTTAAAGAGGACTCCTATGTTTCTTGTTGAAAATGATCAATTCTCCTTGAAAACCCAATATTCTGCACAAAAACTGCAAACATTACTCATATCTATTTAAAATTAATAAAAATGCATCAAAAGTGACCTTTTTAAAGTGAAAAATAAACAAATTAAAAATTCATTTATTCAAAAAATCTTATAAAAAGGGATTTTGCGAGTTCTTTTTTATCGTTTGACTTTGGAGTAAAAAGTAAGAGCTTTTCGTAAGAAAACTTCCTGTGAAGATTGCGGAAAATCCAACCATTGGAATCGAGGACCGTCCTCTCCAGGTAATCCACACCATCTTTATCTTGCATTTCATCTGTTTCGTTTTCATTTTTAGGGCTTTAAAATTCATTTTTTAAGGAAATTTTGGTTAAAAATCGCTTGCGGTGGTTGCGCAGGTGCACCATGTGTACCCTGCGAACCCTGACTTTTTCGTACAAACGAAAGAGTCGGGGTCCCGCACCTGCTATTAACGACGAGTGCGAACCTACGCACTATCCCTAACCCGGTGGGTGCGGACCCCGCGAAACGCGTTTTGAAACCCTATCTTTTTGCATTTCTGCCCAAATGAGTTGAAATTACAAGGTTCTAATCCACCTTTTTTGCAATATAGGTACACAAAATGCTTGTTTGGAGGGAAAGGGAACACGAAGATGTGGATCAAGCTGCATTACTCCATCCACCTTCAATACAGGCATTAAGAGCATGCGGACTTTTGAAATTCTGGGCCATACCTAGCATGAGGGATCAGGTAGACTTTCTACAATGGTTGGTTGACAGGTGGAGCACGCAGGACCAGTGTTTCATCATTGGTGGTCACCGGCTCGAAATCGAGCCAGAGGACATTTATTTTCTGACTGGTTTGCCGAAGAGAGGCGAAGGATTATCTCTATTCGGGTCTAGGCCAGGTGGCCAGTCTGTCGCTAGTCTCCGACTAGAGTTTTGGAATGTCCAAACTGCGAACAAACGGATAGATGTTAAGACCATGTCCTGTCCTGAACTTAAAGTGATCGTATTTACTGTCACCAGACTGTGCGAGAGCACAATATTGCATCTAGCTACCAGTTCCCAAATGCGCATGGCAGTAGACTGCTTCCGAGGCACCATCTTCAACTGGTGTGATGCCGTGTTGGCCAATGTGAAAAGCCAACTGACTAGGGCAAAGAATGGACAACTAAAGAACTTTGGATATGGTTTCTTAGTTGTGAGCTTTGGCCTAAAGAGGGTACCTATGCTGGTTCCACAACATCTTTCTGTTGAGGCTGGACTTCCCTGAGATCCTAGGATTATGCGCTGGGTTGCAGTCATGGCCCGTCATCCTCAGGAGGGCACAGAGGTTGTTCGATTCTCACCTGAGTATTTTCGTTGGTTGGGAAACAAAATTTTCGTGATACAGGACTTTCCATATGTTGGGATGGATTATCGTGGTGATCCAGACATGGCTCTTCCACCAGGAGAGCAATGGGATGATACAGGTAAAATTATTTTCAACATTTCCTAAATTTTTAAACTAATTTTTTTGTTTTTGTTTTTAAATCGTCCAAAAACTGATAGTAAAAAGTTTTAAATGCAGATGTGGGTCCACGGCGACAAGCCGCTCTCCCGCCCTATGAGAGAAGACACCCCGCTGTTGCGGCACCGACCCCAGAGGACCAATCAGCAGAGACCTTGGTTGAATTGGAGAGTCATCTAAAGCGCTTGATAGTAGATATTCCAGAGACTAGCATAGATGATATTCCTCTTAGGCTACAGCGCTATGTGATTGGGGTCCCAGGACCTTTTAGGAGGTTCCTTTGTAGGGTGGCCCGAGCAGTGGTTTCTTATTGTGATCATCATCAGGGATAGGATGATCGCCCTTGTAGACTTCATATGACATTTATATCTTTTTGTGCTATCATTTTTGTCGATCATAAGGTGTTTTTCAACCTATGATCGAAGATGATGTATATTTGACACACTTCTATGCTATGATATATCACTATTACTGGCTATCTTGTATAACATGTTTATGGAATGCTTTTAAGTTTACTGTCTCGATTGTTGCAAATGTCTATTTAACATTTGAGAAGCAACTGCATCTGCTAATGTGTTTAAATATCTTGGAATATGTTGATATTCAATGTAGTCAAATTCACGTTCCAAGAGATGAACTCTAAAAAATAATCTTAATAAAATTGGATTTCTAATGGCATAAACCCTGTTAAGCTGTAATACAACGAGTTCAGAATCTAACTTACAATCAAACTCGAATCCCAAATGAGATGGATTCAGATAATAACTCAATCACTGCACTATACTCTGCAATGTTATTTGTTGTTTGACCAAGGCTTACCCCATGCATAGATACTAACTCGTCAGAGGGTGAATAGATAACCCAAGCTGCGGAAGAAATATTCTGTGTACTACGACAAGCACCATCAGCGAAACCAATGTATATTTGAGAAGATGCTGACATCTGCAGTATCAAGAGTAAAACCAAGATAAGCAGGAATAATGATAAAACACTCAACTAGGCACACTTTCTAATCTAAAGCACACCAACTAGAAAGAAATCTATTATAACAAGAATCTCCACGCCAAAATCTAAGCATACTAACTTTTCAGATAAAGCCCATTTCTGGGTATACCTAAAGAGACACCGTCAAAATCTACTAATTCATAGGCCCCTTTGGCCAGTTTACGCTTAACAACAAAAGGGCCATGCCACATGGGTACAAATTTTCCAACCCCTAGCTTATCGTTCGCTTGATCGTATAATAAAACTAAGTTCCCTTCCGAAAAATTATGAGGTGTAACATTATGATCGTACTGATCTTTTATCCGTTTTGCGTGAGTCTCGATTGCTAATGCATCATCACGTCGATTCTCATCTAATTGAGCTAAGTACAACAAACGTTTTTCCTCTTCGGAAGTGGCTGGGAGTAATTCGATGGCTATTTGCAACGACGGAATTTTGCATTCAATGGGTAACACTGCTTCCAACCCGTAAAAAAAGATGAAAAGGAGTGAAACCTGTTGATGTTTTGACTGAGGTTCGATACGCCCAAAGCGCTGAAAATAACATGTTACGCCAATTCGACCGATGAATACCAATGATTCATCGGATCATGGTGACTAGAACTTTATTGATTGCCTCAACCAGACCATTAGCTTGTGGGTAATATGGAGTAGAGCTATCGTGACACAGGCCAAGCTGATCTGTTAGTTTAGTCATCATGATGTTCCAAAAATGACTTCCATGTGATAATCGCTAGAGGAACACCGAACCTAGCAATTATATGATTGAAAATGAAAATAGCATCAGTTTTGCCGTCTGCCGAAAATGTATGCATCACCTCGGCCCACTTGGTAAAATAATCTACTGCAAGGATGATATACGCATGCCCCCCGGCCGAGTGAGGGTTACATGTAATAAAATCGATACCCCATTTTGCGAAAGGACCAATGACAATTATAGGGTGGAGAGGAGCAGGTGGAGCATGCATCTTTCAATAAAAAATTTGGCAATTGTGGCATTTTTGGACTGCATTGATACAATCTTTAAATAAGGATGGCTAGAAATAACCAGCGCGCAATATCTTTTCGGTTGTGGCATACCCAGACATATGACCGCCAGACGCTCTAGAGTGACAGTTATTCAGAACTTTTTCAGCTTCCTCACGAGTTAAACAACGATGGAAAATGGAATCCACTCCACGACGATAGAGTGTATCTCCAATAATTCTGTACTGTTGGGATTGGAAACGTATTTTCCTTCTCTAAGATCGTGAGATTTCAGGCCGAAAAGATTGGGTTTGGAGATAGACAATTATATCCCCATACCATGGATCAAGAGTACTGATAATAAACAAAGATTCATCCGCAAGGGATTCTTCTGCCACAGTTTCGGTATCAGTACGCGGGAAGTCAAACATTAATTCCGCAAAAACCAAAGACTTCTTTGACTTGGATTTTTCAAATTCCAGGTCAAATTCCTGCAGGATAATGATCCATTTGGAATACTTGCCCCCTAGCAATTGTTTAGTCAAAATATACGTCATAGGGTTAAAGTTAGAAATTACTGTGGTTTTGCGTAGTAGAATGTAGTGACGAAATCGCTGGACATCTTGAACAGCTGCTAGGGCCAATTTCTCCACATGTGAATATTTAAGCTCGGTTGGATTCAGAGTTCGACTAAGATAGTAAATCACATGTTCAGCGTTGAATTCATCTTCCTGAACTAAAACCATCCCAATGGTGGAAAGAGAAGCGACGAGGTACAAAAAGTAATCCTAGTTGTAGTTGGGAGGATGCAATAACGGTGCATGGGTCAACGCATGTTTAAGTGCATCAAAAGATTTCTGAGCTATCTCATCCCAAAAGAATGGAGTGTTCTGTTTCAACAACCTGGTAAACCTTCGTATCCGGCGTAGTTAGAAATGAATCGACGTAAAAAGTTGCTTCCTTGCAAACTTGGATGGTAGTCAAGCGGAGGTAATTTGACAATGGCTTCAACCTTCAAGGGATCGACAAGAAAGTGGTTTTTGAAACAACAAATCCTTTAAGCGACCCGTTTCTATACAGAAACACATTTGATGGATTCACCTAATTAATAATGCCTACATCTCAAAAAGCCGAAAGTGATGATTCTCTATAATAATGAGCAGGTAAATCATCGAGATAAGGCCTGCACAATGTGCTTGTGCGGAAAATGGTAAAACATAGCCCTGAAAGCCCTCGACTTCCAACCCAAAAGGTAATTTGCAATAAGCAAAGGTCCCCCATGGACAAATGAAAGCCGTTTTTGGTTGATCAGCAGGGAGTATGTTAATTTGATTGTAACCAGAAAATCCATCCATAAAGGAGAACATTTCACTACCGACACAATCATCAATTATTTGATTGATATAGGGAGTTGGATAATTGTCTTTAGGACAAGCTCAATTAATATCCCTATAATCAATACATATTCTTATCGTTCCTTGCTTTTTGTTAACAGGAACAATATTCGATACCTAATCTGTTAAAGGAATTGGATATATGAAACTTGCTTGAAGTAATTTCTCAACTTCAGCTTTAATAGCAGCAATTTCTCGTGGATGTATCTGACGCAAACGTTGCTGGACAGGTTTAGCATCCGAGTAAGTTTTTATCTCATGGACAACAATTGATGGATCGATTCCTGGCATTTCTTCGTATGACCAGGAAAACACATCGCAAAATTCTTGAAATAGGGCTTTATAAGTTTGGATTTCCTCGTCTGTACAGGAAGCACCTATATGAATGTTTTCAATAATTCTGGTTTTCACTAAAATGTCAATAGGAATCGTTTGAGAAATATTTCCCAAATTCAACTCAGAATCAGGGTGTTGCAATGGATTTTATGGTTCCTTGACATAATTAGTGGTAGTAATATATGAGAAATCATTTTCAAAATGATCAAGCTCAGGTAAAAACGAAGATTGATGATGAAGATCTTCCCATGATAAATCATCAACAGATAAAAGTTCACGAATCTGCTCATCAATATGAACAGGTTCAGAAAAAGTTGTTGAATCTGAGGTTGAGATTGAAAATGACTCCCCATGGACCACATTCATTAGATCAATTTCGGTTGAACTAAAATCGGAAAACGACTGTACCGCCTAATATGCAACTTCAAAGGGACTCAAAGGCATGGCATCACCAAATGAGTCCACCTCGGAATCGGAAGGTACAATCCAAGGATCATCAAAAGCAATAGTTTTCAATGAAATCATGTGAATGGTTGCAAATGAAGGTGATACGTTAGGAGGAGGAAAATAAAAAGTTCCTAGTAAACCAGAATCTTTAATCAATCCCACCCCAACATCCTTATAAGGGATAGTTGTTTTACCGACATGTTGAATACTCTTAGAAGAGGCTGGGTCGGATGAAAAGTAATTTAACTAATCTATTGTAACGATCTTTCCATTATGAGGGAATTTAATAAGCCAAAAGACTGATGAATCAACAGTAGTCATAGTGTAAGACCAACTACGACCCAAAAGAAGGTTGTAATCTAGAGGGGCATCAACCACTTCCACATCTAGATTAACAGTTTTTCCTTCTACCCCTATAGGTAAATCCTACAAAATGCCAAAAGGATGAAACCCTCGGCCATCAAAAGCCTTTAAAATTGTCGGGGATTGATTGAGCGTAGGAGAACCAAGCGATCTCCAACACTGAATCGACATAATACACGTAGAAGCTCCCTCATCAATCACAGTTCGAAAGCAAGGCCTGTTTTTGACTAACACTGGGATCTGGAAAGCCATTTGATGAGGTAAGCGAGGTGTACTATTTTCTAAATCGAAGATTATAAGGTTGGAATCCTGAACATCAACAACTCCTATAGCAGACAAAAGCAATTTACGCTGTGCTGGACATGATTGTAGCACCTCCAAAGCTGACATTGCTGAAGGGGATATAGCTAAATCTTCAACAATGTTATAGTTTTGAGCAGCTCTCGCATGTGGATTGAAAGCTGACTTTCGAAGTATACCTATAGCAGGCGGTTTGATTACTAAATCTGGATTAGGTTTCTCGATATGTAGCAGATCGGAACCAGGAGGAGTTGAAGTTGATGGGTTTGAACTAGAAGATTCTGGTTCCTTACCACCAACAAGATTCTTACTTCCATAATCTTATGATTGTGTCGCAATCCTGACATGGGACATCATCATAATTGGTTCTTCTGAGGCATTTGAGGAAGAACCTATCATCTTACTATCTTTACTAGGAAAAGGATCCTTCAAGACAACAGGCGTTTGAGAACCTTTGACGATTTTCGAAACCTCAGCTCGATGTGGACAATCTCTTGTAAAGTGTTCCTCGTCACAGATGAGACAAGGACAGCGAGGTTTACATTTCTCGTCAGTAGATTCGGCTTTTTCCGGTTTCTCTTTTGCGTTTTGTTTATTTTTCTTCTTCCCTTTCTTTTTACCGCCGGATTTTGATTTGGCCGTAGAAGATTCTACAACATGAATATCGACAGGAACTTCAGTGGAAGCTTCTCTTGTCGGCGAATCTGGTAAAGTTATAATAGGAGAATAATTCTTTTCAGATTTCTTCTTACTCTTGGTATTCACTGTACCAATCATACCATCAGCGGCATGAGACCCTGAAGGAGTTGTAATTATTTGATTTTGTTTGGGAAGATCAGGAATTTTTTCGTGTAAAGTACCCGACTGCGTATAAACTAAGTCAAGGTACTAAGCCTGAGCAATTATTTGCTCTTCAGTAACTACTCCTGCCTTAGCTACACCCTCAGTGATTTTAGGTAATAATGATTTAACAAACCATTTTGCCAAAATTTGATTCGGGATAGTCGTCGACGTCGCCATTCATGAATATGGTCTGAAATATATGTAGACGTTGACTGTTTTAATGAAGTTAATAATTCCGTGCCATTGTCATATCTGACAAGCAACTGAAAATGAGTTAAGAAAAAAGTAGCTAACTGACTAAAATTATAAAAAGAGCTTCGTGGCAACTCAATGTACCACTTAGCCGCGAGACCAATCAGAGTGCATTGAAAAAGCCATAAGCGAATTGAATCATCTATAATGGAATTTGATGCACACCAGAGGTGATAAGTCATCACATGATTCAACGGATCCTTTCCTGGTTTACCCTCAAACTTCGGAATATCACTGGGCAACTTATTTGGCATTGGCGGCCAGTACGGAAAATAATAAATTGGATCGTTCATAAGGCGTGACAAGTCAGGTAAATCCAAAGTTGCGATGAACGGTAACTAACAGTTAGGGTCTCGAAAACCTTAGGTCACAAGACCAGCTCTAGGAGGAGGATATCCAGGGTAACCTGGAATTGGATTTGCATTCGCAATATTATATCCTCCCAGAAAACCAGGATTAACCGGACCAAACTGGGGTTGTTGAGATTGAGGTTGTTGATATGTCTACCCAGGGTACAGTTGGTACTGATAAACTGGACTTTGCACAGCAGGACCGTATTGATACTGTCCCTAGTATGGTTGATAAGTAAACTGAGGTTGACTTGTGACAGTTCTTGGACTAGGTTGTCCTACAGGCATTTGAACCGAAGTCTGAATTGTAGCTCCAGACTGGGGTAAAGAGGTCTGAGGAGTTGATATAGGAATAGTAGAAACTGGAGCTGTCGATACTCCAGAAGTAGGTGGGGTAGATTGAATAGAAGCTGCAGTAGTTGCAGCAGTGGATTGAGGCGGAGTTCGAGGCGAACTAGGCCCAGACTAATGAGCTACACCAGGTGCAGAAGTTTGAATAGTAGGCTGGACGGGTTGCTGGGTTGAACTAGAAACCATAGGTTGTCCAGGTTGAGATGACAACTGCACAATGGGTTGCAAAATCTGTTGAGTTTGAGATGGATCCCACACCATATTCATTCCGGGTAAGGACCCATAATAGGTTGAGCATATTGAGGACCATAACCAAGTTGAGTGTAGGACTGATAATTGAAAGGTACATTTCCAGTTCCTTGAACAAATGGTTGACCAAAAGGTGGTTGGAAACCTTGAGATTGGTACTGACCTTGAGGTTGATAACCTTGAGGCACGTACTGAAACTGGGGTTGACCTTGAGGCATATATTGAGTCTGAGGTTGACCTTGAGCCATATATTGAGTCTGGGGTTGACCTTGAGGCATGTACTATCCCTGAGGTATGTACTGTCTTTGAGGTTGCCCCCTAGGCGGTATTTGACTGGCTTGAGATTGCCCCCCAGGTGTTATTTGACTGCCTTGAGGTTTCCCCCCAGGCAGAATTTGACTACCTTGAGGCTGCTCCCCAGGCGGAATCTGACTACCTTGAGGTTGCGGATTTGGAATAACACCAGACATCATAAGAATCTCTTCTACGCTCAATGGTGGAGTTCCGTTATGACCAGTTGATACCCCATGTTTGATGGGCTGAGGAGACGCTCCTGAAAAAGTACCAGAAATTGACTGATTCCGAGACGGAATAAAAGGACCGCCATATAAAAAAGTTTCTGGATTTTGGGAAAACATGGATGAACGGTTTGACATCTTCGAAGGAGGATAATAACCTCTGGGTGTAGGATGAAAAGGAATACGAGGTGGTGAAACAGCGAGACCTGGATTCTCTAAAAAGTTCATGAAAGATACGTACCAAGTGTCACTTCGAAAAGCACTGTAAAAGATAGATTCACGCTCCCTAAGTTCTAAAGTTGGTTGATTTTCAGGGAGAGATATACCTTCGTTCGGACTAACAAGTTCTTCAATAGAAATGAGTCCAGAAGGAAGATTTTGGGCAATAATACTTCCTACCCTTGGTGAACCAGGACCATTAGAAACTGGAGAAGCAAATCCTGAGGATGGAGTAGCAACAGGTTCGGTTTCAGGTTCAAAAATTTCAAGTTCCTCAACTAATTCACTAGTAGAAGAAAAATTACCAGTAACTTCGGAAAATGAAATTGGTTCAGAAATATACTCTGTTGCTGGAACTTGATAATCAGAGCGAATAATTAAAGATGATTCTCCGGCCTCTGGTGACCCAACTCTACTTTCACTAGGTGTGGCAAGAGCTCTTAGCCCTTCATGCTGACTTAGTGTATATTTGGGAGGCTGCCCTTGAAGTCTACGAGATTGTCTCGGTAATTCAGCCATGATTAATTAATTAATTACTTCACACGAAAACAAAGAAAATCACCTAAAGTCTCTAAAGAACCAAATAATTGAATCACACACCTAATAATCTAAGAGTTCAAACCACACACAAACAGTGTTTTTCCGTACCGAAAACACTAGTTGGTGATGAAATCCAACCTCGCAGAATTCAATACAGAAATGGCGGTTGTAACAGTTACCCCAACAACATGCTTAATGAAATAGACTGGCACAAGTTTCTCCACAAAACCGTCTCGAGTGAAGATAACCCCTCAGAGAGTCCAAGTGAGTCTAGTTGACGTCTGCTCCAGGTACAGTGGGATCTTCCCTCCACCGTCACCTTAGGAAAGAATCCTATAGATTATGGCCACTAAGGTTACCAATGGAAACAAAATATACCTGGTGGAACAGTCTACGATCCGATACGCATGCAAGGGAAAAGTAACAAAGCTCAATCCCCTTGAAGGCTCCTTGACATAATCCAGGGTTTACCAACAAGTGACCCCAGGCTCCTTGACATAATCCAAGGTTTACCAACAAGTGACCCCAGGCTCCTCGACAATGGTCAATCCGAGGTTTACCGTTTTTAATACGTGAATATATGCTATCGTTCCCAATGAGGAAGGATTGATTACCTCATTGGTTCAGATATGATCTCGTGCTTGACTCCTTTAAGAGGAGCTTCCCAGAGCATACATGTAACAATTGGAATTTTTCCTACCACAAGATCGACTACTTGTTTGTTTTAACTATCTTGGAGAGTTAATTACTCCCTACTCCAAGATATTAGCCTAAGCTACATTGGTGATAAGAGCCCTAGAAATAAAAAGATTGCTAGATGAATTTTAATTAAGCGTTAATTCTTTTGGTTGTTTCTTGAGTCAAAAGGTATGGAGATGAAACTTTGTGGTGTGAAGACTCGACTCCGAAAAACACTAAAAAATGCACCTAAGATGATAAACAATTCTTTTCCTTTTCAATGAATCTCTAGCTAAAGGAAGAGTTGAGAATGCAATTTCTTGAAAACAAAACTTTCCTTCAACATATAAACGAAAAGAAAAACCTTTTTGTCTTTTTCAATTCACTCAAACGAAGCTACTAATTATGCTCACGAAATAAATCCCTTTTTGTTTCAACACTCAAAACTAAAGAAAACAATTTTTCAAAAGAGAAACTAGAATTTCTAGAAAACACACTCAAAACTATGAAAAATCTAATCTTGAGATCTAACTTCTAAAAACTAACTAAAATAAAAGCTTCAAATGTTTTTGAGGATGTTTTTACTTAGTTATTCAACAAACTAAGGATTAATTCGTTCAGAGAAAACAAATCAATCAAAAACACCCAGGTATGTTTTTTATAAAAAATGAAATTCACAACTTATGACCAAGTTCATTCAAAGTTTTGCAAAGAGAAATGAAATCTATTTCTCACCAAAGGAAGATCTCACAAACCAGCTGGAATTATCAAGAAGACAAAATATTCCAAGGTGATCTAAGGCTTCTTAGGCTTCTAAGCTTCAAGTCACTACAAAGACTGAGTGAAGACCAAACCAAGCATGCAAAAACTTCTAGAAATTCATCCAAAACACAACACCAATGGAACTTACTTATGAGAGACTTTTGACAGGATATATGCAGATCTGGGCAGAGGATAAAAGTAAAAAAAAGAACCTAAACTAAACTGGACGAAAAGATTTTAAGATTTTCAAAAATTTTGACAGGGTCCGCAGGCCCCTAGTGAAACCAGGTGCGGTACTGCTCTGTGCAGTAAAGTAATAGTGCGGACAGGTCCGCACTGTAACTCAAACAGAATGTGCGGTCCTTGTAAAAATTTCTAAAAAAAAAAATCAATCCAGGATCTAAAACCTACCCAATCCCACACACATCAAGCAAAAACCAGAAACAAAAATCAAGTTTCTCGAATCAAAGATAAAGGAAAATTAAACAATCAAATCCAGTCCCTAGCGGAGTCGCCAATTTGTTAAGCAGATAAATCGTTCTTGCTGACAATACCAATCTCCCTAGTATCAATTGATATCTAGCAACAAACAGGACAAGCAAATCTACTTTTCTCTAAACATATTACGATTAATTAATAAAAACTAAGAGGTGTTTTGGACCCTACCTTAAGCCCAACGCTAGTTTGTGGCAGCCTTTCTCCAACAGCTTCAAAGAGTTTCCTTTTTAATAACCTGCAAACACAAACAAGCACACATCAAAGAACACCTGCATAACTAATATAATAAATCATGTTCATCATAGTGATCAAGCAGTCTATGAAATAAACCATTAAACACAACTCATTGAGAAAAATAAACTTGATTGTATTAACTTTGAAGAAGAAGAACTTTACAACCTTGGTGCCTTGATGTTATACAAGCTCTTCCCAGGGTCCAAGCAGGAATCTCCTATACTTTGACAAGCCTCACTCTCTTCCAAATGAGATCAAAAGGTATGTGATATTTCCTCTCAAAAGCTCAATAAGGAAGACTAAGTTCCAGCAGCATTTACCCTAAAAAATATTCAGCTTTCAACCTCCCAAGTAACTAGCCCAAAGCTTCATTTTATAGTGCAAGGGAAGGAGGTTACAGGTCCACCATTGAAGGGATAGGGTCCTTCTTCAAGGGGATAAGCTCCTCACATCAAAGGGGTTAGCTCCTTAAGGAATGGGATGCATGAACCCTCAAGGAGCGAACTTGCCAGCGCAAGATTCCCTCTAGAAGCTCTGAATTGACTCAAAGTGTTTTTTAAGATAAACTTGCACCCTTTTAACTTTACGGGGTTCGCACCATAAACGCAGATACAGAGTGTCAGGTGCACAGGGACATGACCAATGGGTGCAGTACCGCAGGTAATGCTAAGAGAAAGTGCGAAACCAGAGTTTTAGAGATTTTTAAGGACTTTCTCTCATTTTCAAAGCTTGATATGCAGAGCTGAGGTTTAAGACTTGCAAAGGAGGTATGTATGAGTGGTGATAGACTCATGTTGATTGTAGAAAGTCAAAGTGACAATTTTTGTGCAACACACCCCCTCTTGTAGAGAGAGGGCCCGCTGCTTCCATTTTTGCAGCTCTGGTAACAACAACATCTTCTCAGAACACCATCCTTCATTAGGGCCCAATGTTCTCCCATATGCAATATCAATTGAAGGTGTAACAACCTCCTGAGGGTGAAACTGTTCCACTTCAACTACTGGTTCTTGTGTAACAACAACTTCATCAGTGGATTTTGTCACAGTTTCCTTATCTTCATGGTCAACTTCCATATCCACTGCTGGTTCTTATGTAACAATAGTGTTATCCACAAACTTCTATATATCGTTTTGCCCTGGGTAATCTTCTATCTCCACTACTGGTTCTTGTGTAGCAGCAGTGTCGACAGTAGGCTCATGGATGTTAGCTTCTCCTTCCTTCCCTTGGATGACTTCCTCTTCCACTGCTAGTTCTGGTGAAACAACAATGTCAGCTAAGGGCTCCTGTGTATCCATTACCTGATCACTTTCTGTGGATTGTGTTGTCTAAGTTGTTGGTTCTTGTGTAACAGCAATGTCCTCAACGGGTTCTTGTGTATCAGCTTCCTAGATTTCAGTTTGTGTTTCCCCTGGGGTGGTGTTTGCTACACAGACTTTAAATCCTACTGCCACTAGCTTCTTAGCACAGGCTGCACACATAGTGCCCGAAACATCTCCCTCTCTGGCCCTATCCACGGCCTCAACCAAAGTATCTAGCCCTGGGGCTCTTGGCTCTGCCTTTCCCTCTGCTAGTTGTTCCCTTAGCTCTCTATTTTCTTTTTCTAAATTTTCAATTCTTAACAACAAGGATTGGGTTTCACTCTTACCAGGTGAAGAAGGTTTCTCTAGCTAAGCCTACTCCTTATCCTTCTGCTCTGCTGCTTCTTTGTTTTTCCTTGACATGGATGGGGACTCTAGGTGCCCATTAACCGTTATCCTCTGCTTCGGCCGCCTGTCACCAATTGGTTTATCAACTGGCCTCTTACCAACCCTTATTGTCGAGGGCTGGGGCTGCTCCTTTGTCACTGCTGGAGCCTCCTCAGCCGTCCTGGTTTGCCTCCTACGGGTGGTCCTGGCCTTCTTCCTCATGAAGTCTTCCTAATTACTGCCCTGGCAACTCAAGGAATCCAACACAATGAGCTTGATAAGGCCATGGTGGGTGACGCATGTTTCTGGATGCACAACTATTTTCACAGTTGCGACCATATGCCTAATGTTTCCCAACAAGAAGTAAGGAATATTGATCAGCTGTTGATGCCAGAGGTGGTTCAGCAATGGAAAGTGGTAATTGAACATAATTGTTGCCCTTCCCTCACAAGTAATGTACTTGATGAGGTAGAGGGCAACATCAGCCCATGGATGGGGGAGTGAAAATCTATCAATTCCCCTTCCTTTGTTTACCAGCGACTCTTCTTCTTGGAGGAAATCCCCTTTCAATGAGGGGTCATTGACCTTCCTATTGAACCACCTCTTTCCTTCCACTTGTAATCCTATCACTTTAGCAATCACTTCTTTCGTGACCTCCAGCTTCAACCCTCTGACCTCCATCTAGTTTCTCTCCAAATTCTTTGCAAATTCCATGGCAACACCGCCATCTGATCCCTCCAACCTCCGAAAGAATTCGAACCAGCCTGCATCCTTGAAAATCTGGCATGCTTCGAGGCAATCCTCCAAGGCTTCTTTGGACCCCGGCTCATGCTGTATTGCTGATCCACCCATTGCTTATACAAATTTAGTGTTGTTTCATCTCCTTCTCCCTTCCTTTAGATGCCCCAAGATAGTCAACACACAACCCAACTGTTTTAGACTGCACTGTTAACTTCCACTTCTTCGAGCACTCTAAATGGGGATTTAGTGCTTCTAGCAGGGGTAAATGGTAGGGTGGTAGGGTGGCGTAGGTGAGGATTTCGAATTGGAATTTTGGACTCATGATTTGTACTTGCACAATAAATTTGCCTTATTAATGGTGGGTCATGGGAGGTATCGTCGAAGGTACACTTCCCCTTTTTGGTATGATCGGGCATTAAGTTACAATAACTACCAGGTCATCATGCCTTAAGTGCATGATTTTTTTGAATAATGACAAGTCATGTGACGGTCATGTCGCAATATGATTCGCTCCCCCCCGGCTTAAATGTGAAAACCATCCTCGGTCGTCAAAAGTCATGTTAAGTTGCCATAATTACCAAATAAAGTGAATTCAATATTACCTTTTGATGACATACCTAGGTGACGTGGGGAGAAGTCATGAGTGGTGCGACGCGCGAACCAAGCTCCGGCAACGAGACGCGCGAATTTAATTCCGATGACGAGGATCACTGTGATGCCTGTTATTTATTTCAAATAAAATATCTCATTCATTTTTTAACACACTTTTTGTAGCAGTTGAAAACCACCTCATGGCAGTTGTTGCACACTCTGTAACATCATCTGTTATTTCAAAGCATACCTTATGATAAGTGTTGTTACATGATATTTTCTTCTTTATTCTATGGCAGAAATCAAAATAACATATATATATACATATAGAT
>APFE031583060.1:180733-204339 GCA_000404065.3 Pinus taeda | reverse complement strand
GGATCAAAAAGCTGAGAAGAACCTTTCTGCTGAAAGGACTGAGAGGACTGATATTTGGCAACAAAAGCATTTTCTAAGGAGGTTGATGTGGCACCACTACCAAACTGTTGTTTCCAACGATCCTGCTGCATGAGTCTGGTGCATAACTCCGGAAACTTCAGATCAACATTAGTGGAGGTAATGTTGAGTGTTTCTATGAAGTGCTCATAAGATTTTGGTAGACATTTCAGAGTGATGACTACCATATCTTCTTCCTCCATGGTGCGACCAATGGCTTCGAGCTGATCTCGAATGTCTTTAATCTTGTTGAGATGTTCCTGTAAAAACATATGTTCGTCCATCATGATGGAGAACAACTGATTTTTAAGAAAGAAAGCTCTGCTCTTGTCAGATGTCTCGTGCAGTTCTTTCAACTGTTGCCAAATCTCGGCAGTTGTTTTACCAGAAGGAATCTACGGTAATTGATCATCAGCCACAGAGAGTTTGAGAAGCATAACGGCCTCTCGATTGCGATCATCAAACTTATCTTGATCGGTACCAGCTGTATCGGGACAGAGTTTTTTGCCCAAAACGAGCTGATCAAGACGCCTGTATTCAAAAATGGTCAACATTCTTTGTTTCCCGATGTTATAAATGCTGCCACTAAAGCGTTGATTGCCTTCCAACATCAGATTGGTTAGCGAAGCCATCTGCACGTTTCCCAAGATACAAAACAACACAGAAGTCTGGTATGGATATAGATGTCAGCTAATCCGGACAACAACAAAAGAACGAACAAGTGCTAGAAATAAGATTCAACTCTTGGTCAAATGCCAAACCAGCAAATATGACTGAAAAAATGGCTGAAAGAGAAATATGTTGCCCACAAATAATATGCTCTATGCACAGCGGCAGGGATGGTTGCACAGCTTTGTCCTAAATTCAACCACAAGCTTAGCACAACTTCCAGCAATATATGAATCAATTTGACCTGTAGAAGGAACATGATTTCTGCTAGACAGAGAAGCTTGAGCTACAACAATTTTATCTTCTAAACAAGTATGAACTCGGACCCCTAAGATTCTGTAAAAAAAAAAAATATTATAGCACTTCCGTTTCTGAACTGTGGAACCGTCTCTTTCCGCCCGAAACTCATTGCTCTTGAGGCCGGAAATTCATGTGAATCTACTCCAGCATCACAGCAAACTAAAAGTTTTTGCACTTGCTCCGAAAATTCATGCAAAGCAACGCTATTATTCCAAAAAAATGACCTGATCCTCAGTAGCAGAAATCTGACGTGCATGCCCTAACTCTCAATCAAAGTGTACACAAAAAATCCGAGAGAAAAAACAGTTGAAATAATTAAAACCTGCAAAACTCTACCCAAACGACTTGAGGGGGACGAGAGAAAATGTTCTGCGGAGTGCCCACTGGCTCCAAACTTTCCACCGGATCAGCCGAGGCAATTCCTCAATGCTCACAAGCTGTTCGGCGTGAGCAACATTCTGAGGATCTTAAAACAAGTAGACGACAACAAGAAGAGCGACGCAATGAAGCCGAGAAAAGGAATGCGACCACAAAAAAGAATGCGGCTGAAGGGTTTGAGCGAAAGGCGGCTCGGGACGCTGTCTGCAGCGTATCATTACTCGTGCAAAATTTTGAATTCGTTTTGAATTCGGTGGACGATACCACGGTGCACGCAGATTATTTTTTTTTGGATCGGTGCTCTCAATCTCACGCAGCAACGCTTTGGAAACCACGGGGACGAAACCGAATACCAACGGATTCACTTGGCCTGATTTGATCATCTATGACTGTCAGAATGGCATCAATTCAATCACAATGCCAAGCATTTTGCAGCTCCACTCGTAGGCATATAAAATCCTCGCACTTTTACAAACAAAAAACACCACCACACAAGACTTTGATGGCCAACAATGAAGCTAACTGTATCTCAAAATTTTCAGACCTGCAGAACAAGGAATGACTAAATCCCAAATTCCTGAACGTTGGAAAGGACGAAAATATGAGGAAGAAAATTGAACTCAGAAACTGAACGCCCAGAACTAAATCGATAAATGAACTATTTTGAAATGAAGCAAATTTTTTCCAAAAAAAATGAAAAAATTATTTTAAAAACAATTCCTGATCTCTGATACCATAAAACAGTGCGAAACACGCATATGGATTTCCAATGAATGAATTAATTGATGAGCAAGCTAAAGCTCAATAATAATACATAGATATTTACAGTAAATAGAAACATCAAGTTTCTATTTAGGAAATAGAAACAATCAGTTTCTTCAAAGAAACTGCTAAAAAGGAAAAATAGCAACAACTAAAAGAATGAGCATTAAATACTAAATAGGATTATTCTAATAGTTGAAGACTCAACAAAAAAAGTATAAGAAGAGGCTTGAGGGTCAGTAGGAGATACACCAAGATTGATCAGTCAGTTCGATTTTCTGGAGCGGTGTTTACTGAGAGAAATCGAACAAGTGATCAGAGTTGCAGCAAGGGGTAGTGAGTGCATAGCAGACAGGTAGAGATAGTGTTGAAGGACCAACGCAGAGGCAGAGGAGGCTATGCAAAGCTAGCATGAGCCACGCAAAGGGCCAAAGTGACTGCACAGAGGCTAGCAAGACCTGTGTGGGTAGCGCAGGGGGGCAGAGAGCCAACGCAGAGTAGCGGAAGGCTAATGCAAGGGGTTTCTGAGTGACATAGAGGCCAAGAGAGCTGGTGCAGATCTTCAGAGAAGCATCAGAGAGATTTTCGTGGAGCAGACTTGTTGAATATCTACTTCCGAAGAGAGGTATTACTGCCAGATTGATTTCTTTGTTGTGTGAGCCAGTTTGGCACCCTAGTTGTACTCAAGAAAGTTGCTTAATAATAAAACCCTCAGAGCTAGTTCACCAGTTTCCCAAGTTGGGTTTTTTCAGGGACGATTGTCCAAAAATAATGGTGTCCCTTATGTGTTTGTCTATTATTTTCAGTTGATGATCTGTAGATGGTTGAGATTGCATTTGTGTTTATTTTCAATATTTATATGGTGAAATAACTTGTTAAATAATAAAACAAGTAGGTGAAATAAACGAGATAGTGCAGGAAGAATTTCTAATGGGTTAGACTTAGAAATTTCAACAATGTGTTGGATACCATCGTGATCTTCTACAACGATCAGAGTGGGATTCGTCTTTCAGAGAATCTCATGTTTCATGACCGCTTTGAGCACATTGATATCAGGGACCACTATATCCAGGATATGGTACAACACATTGGCTCCAACACATTGGGACTGATGATCAGGTCGTCGATATTCTTACAAAACCCCTGGGAAAGGTCAAATTGTTGACCTTCCATGAACAACTTGGAGTCGTGGAGAGACCCTCTTATGAGGGTCCCATATGAGATAGATGTTGAGCTTTGGGAGCTCTGGGGGGCTTGGGGTACTTCTTAGAGCAATGAGCGACCATAGGGTGAGTGGTTCACCCTCCCCTAATGGTGTGCGATGTACAAGGTGAGTGTTTCACCTTCCCCTGGGATACCCCATGGTGGCATATGCATAGGATGAGTGGTTCACCTTCTCCTATGGCATGAGTAGGATGAGTAGTTCCCCTTCTCCTGTCGGCACATCCTACCCATGTAGTCTAGGGCTCATGGGAAGTACCTCTCATCTGGC
Source organism: Pinus taeda (assembly GCA_000404065.3). Lineage (NCBI taxonomy): Eukaryota > Viridiplantae > Streptophyta > Pinopsida > Pinales > Pinaceae > Pinus > Pinus taeda. Next base: position 200,681 of record APFE031583060.1, on the reverse strand, counting down.
CAATGAGTAAGGAAATGAGGATAGGAACCATAGTACTACCAATGGACGCATCATGTACTACCATACTCCTTATGCTAGGGTGTTGATATTGATCTGGGATCAATGGAAATTGACTTCGGGTCAGTTAAGAGTGGTATAACACACTCTATTATTGGAGACTGACTTTGGGTCAGTGGAGAATGGTATGATACATTCTCAATCATTTCTTCTATCTTCATGGTTCAACAAAGCAGAGCAGAGTAGTGACAAGGATGGTACAGATTGTCAAACAGTTTGGCAGGTGATGTTCTCCATAGTTGAGAGGGAGTGTCCAATTTAGCAACTAGGGCCAAACATCACTTTAGACAGCTCTTGTGAGCCAGCTAATATTTTTCTTGGATTCCTCTTTCCGAAAGGTGTAGGATTGATCTAAAGATCATCCCATTCTAACATGTACAAGTGAAGTTATGAATTTATTTTGATTATGAGCAAATTGTCGAGGTTGGCCAGCCATCAAATTAGCAAATACAAGGTGTCTCGTCCTCATTTTGGCATCTCTCATTCATCATTCTCTCTCCCATCTTGATTGGGTAAATATTTGTGGGCTTCTCTCTCTCCACACATGCAAAGGAAGGTCTAATTTTCTAGCTGCTGCATTAACCAGATTTGACCGAAATTTCAAGAGACTGAAATTTCAGGAGGCCGAATTTGACGAGCGTTGACTTTGGTTTTGTGAGGGAGACTTCTGTTTGGGCATGCCACAATTCTGGGCACAAAATCCGAGGCAGATTGACCCATGCATTGACTACCATAGTTCTGGTTGTTGCATTGACTTTAGTTGATCAAGTTTGACTAGTTAATTTCAAACTATTCTGGGTTGCATTATCTTGTTGTTGGAGGCCGAGCTGACCAAGGTTGACCGAGTTGTTTTGGAGGTCAATTTTTGTTTTTGTTTCTATTGTTTTGACTGATCAGATTGGGCAAGTGAATATTGTAAATTGTACTCTCTCTCTCTCTCTCTGTTGAAATTTTGAAGAATTATAAGAAGAATTGATCAAGGGTTTCCCCACATTGGGGTTTGTCCCTGGCTAGTACCATATCTTGTGTCCTCTTGTGTTGGCTTCTCTTCTACTATTGTTGTTTATGTTCTATCTGCATTTTATTATCATGATGATGTGATTGCTGAACTGGATATTGATATTGGGTTAATAAAGAAATTGAAGCAAAATTGCTCTAAGCATAGAACATACCATTGTTACCTAAAATTAACAAGAGTCAATGACCACAAAGGTTCTCGAGTTTGTTTATGTTCTATCTGCATTTTATTATCATGATGATGTGATTGCTGAACTGGATATTGATATTGGGTTAATAAAGAAATTGAAGCAAAATTGCTCTAAGCATAGAACATACCATTGTTACCTAAAATTAACAAGAGTCAATGACCACAAAGGTTCTCGAGTTATATGCCATTGATGAAACACATCATTGATTCTAAGTCATCCAATTATGAGGAGGAAGCAAGCCAACAGGTTTGGACAGATGCCATCAGAATGATGTGTGGGAGATAGTTTCGAGACCAAAAAGGAAGTATGTGGTGACTTCCAATAGATGACAACATCGAGAAGTACAAAGCAAGGTTCATGGCAAGAAGGTTCTCCCAAAAAGAGGGATTGAACTATGAGGAGATGTTTGCTCCAGTCACCAAGTACACTTCTATCAGAATTGTTGTTTCTCTTGCTTCAGTTAAGGGTTGGAAGATACATCAGTTGGATGTAAACACTGTGTTCCTCAATGGCGTGATTGAAGAGGAAGTGTACATAGAGCAAACCTTAGAGCTTTGAGGTACATGGGAAGGAGTCCCATGTCTGCATAATGAAGAAGGCATTGTATGGACTCAAACAGGCACCCAGGGCATGGTATTCCAGGATCAATGGATACTTGATGAGTTTGGGCTTCACCAAGGGTGTTGCGGATCTAGACCTTTACTTCATGGTTGTTGACAGTGATGCATTGATCATAACAAAGGGAGCAAAAGTGAGAGGAGGATTTGCTTCCATGACAAAGGGAGCAGCCAGGAATGCCAAAGGAGGATTTGCTTCAATGTCAGAGGGAACACCCAAACAAGGTGACTAGAAAGCTTCTGTGGTGATAAATCCAATGGAGGAAGCTGGCTAGTTTATGGTTGAGCTGAGGCATGCCGTGAAGCATGTGTTGAGGTACCTGCATGGTATAGTTGGATATGGTTTGATATATTTCTCAGATAGTGAAGCAAGGTTGCAAGGATATACTAATTCAGATTGGGTCGGGAGTGTAGACGACAGAAAGAACACCTTAGGGTGTTGCTTCAACTTGAGATAGGCTATGATAACCTAGTTTAGTAGGAAGAAAACTTTTGTCGCACTCAGTACAGCAGGGGCGGAGTATATCACAGCCAGTGTCGCAAGTCAGGAAATAGTGTGGCTTCGAAAGCCACTTGCAGGGTTATTTGATCAAGCGGAGATCAAATATCACTTCATATTAGGCATGGTGCAGAAGGAAGCAATGAAGCTCCAGTACATATCCACAAACGAGCAAATCGCGAACATTCTCACAATGGTCATGGTCTTGGTATTCGTCAATTGGAATCTCTATAAGAAGAAATTTGTGCAGGTTTTCCTCTCAAAGAGTGAGAGGTTTTCGCCCTAGCTGAAAGCCAACATCTTGTGTTCTTGTCTCTTTGTTTTGGTAGCTATTTGATGAACTAAAGAAGACACACTCTAATAATAACAAATGAAGATTGTGCTAAGAAGAAAATTTAACATACCTCACAAATAGTTATCATAAAAGAAGAATCTCAATAACTCTTATTGCCCTAGATTCTTCAACATGGTATTAGAGCTAACGTGTTAAAGTCAAATGAAGAGTAGCAAAAAGAGACATACAAGGATCAATTTTCAAGAAGGGCATCAAGGCAAGTTGAAGGACTTTGTCAAGATTGAAGGATTAATCTACAACAAGCAGTCCACAACAGCAAGGGTTTTTGTCTACATAATCAAGGAGACAATCTACAACAGCAAGAGCTTGTTTCTCCAAAGTCATCATCAAAAAGGCCACCAAGACCCTCATCAAGATGTCTACAAAGCAAGGTAACTCAAAGCACCTCAAAATCAAAGATTACCTCATCTTGGAACAAGTTGAAACTTGAGCAGCAATCATGATCTACACTACAAAAGAAGGCAAGGCATATTGAAGCCAATAAGGCATGGTCATCTTCAAGAAAGGATCATCTCCTTGCCCTGGAAGAAGATCATCCGAAGAAGCAGCGAAATCATCCTCATCAAAAGGAGCAACGTTTTCTATTGAGGAAAGATTCTCTCATTCACAAGAATGTCATCCAAGAAGAAGTACTAATCAGTGTTGTGAAAATTGTGATATTATCGTGATTTTATTGTTTTATCGCAAGTTTTTCAACAAAACGAAAATAGCATGAGTTTTATTCGAAATTATCGTGGGTATTTTTTTTTGCTCGATTTTTTGGAAATTATCACGAGATTTTCAAAATTATAGAGATTTTTTGGAAATTATAGCAATAAAATCGGAAATTATCGCGGGCAGTTGGGGCAACGCAGTTTTATAACGATTTTTTTGGTTTTTGTCACTTCATTTGCACAGTCAAGTGCACGAAGGGCAGAGGAGCGTTGGAGAGAGCTGGGAGACATTGCTGGAGAGGGTTTGAAGATTTTTCAAGTGCTTAGAGGAGAAAATCAAGAGGGAGACCAATTTCTCCATAGAAACGGTATGGGGATCAATTTTTTTTTTGTTTTCATTGTTTTTAAACATTGTTTTTGTATTTTTTCATTGTTTTTCGTTGGGTAACTTGGTATGGGCACCAATTTTTTTTTGTTTTCATTGTTTTTGTATTTTATCATTGTTTTTGGTTGGGTAACTTGGCATGACTATGGGCACCAATTTTTTTTTTGTTCTCATTGTTTTTAAACATTGTTTATGTTTTTTTCATTGTTTTTGGTTGGGTAACTTGGGTTTGGAATGGTTGGGTAACTTGGGTTTCATTGACAATGTAAAAATTAAAAATTAAAATACTAATTGTAAATTTGTAACTTGTAAATACTAAATTGTAATCCTTATTTTCCCATAGGTTCACAACTTCACCGAAACACCATTCAAGTTTGCAACTTCAAAGTTCAAAAACAAACATGCCAAGGAAATTGGATCCTTTCTGGGAATATGGTGAACCTAAAGCTCCAAATGATAGACTAAACTTGACTTGCAAGTTGTGTGGCCACCCCATGTCCGGGGGGTGTATAGGTTGAAGTATCACCTTGCACAAATCCCTGGAAATGATGTGAGGCCTTGTTCAAATACAAATCCTGAACTCATCCAAAGAGCCATGAAAGCATTGGAAGTTTTAGACCAGAGTAGAGAGGCCAGAGAAGAAATCAAAAGGCAACTAAAAAGGTTCGCTGAAGCAAGTGGCACTAGTTCTACTGCAGCATCAACCAATCTGGTAGCTTCCACATCATTTTTTGTTCCTCGAACCACACCTGGTTCACAGCCATCTATCAGTTCAATGCTAAAAAGAACTGAGAAAGAACACGCTGACAAGTTGCTGGCAAAATTTCTCTTCTAGAGTGATATTCCTTTCAGCATTGTAAGGAATAATCCATTTTTCCAACATTTTGTTGATGCTATTGCAAGTGTTGGCCTAAGGTACAAAATCCCTTCTTATCATGATTTCAGAGGCCGGATTCTTCAAAATGAAAAGCTTGACTGCACCCAAAGATTGGAGGATTTTAGGGCATTATGGGCACAAACAAGATGCACTGTTATGTCAGATGGTTGGACTGACCAAAAGGGGGGAACCCTTATAAACTTCTTGGTTAGTTGTCCCAAGAGGACTATGTTTATCAAATCTGTTGATGCATCTGCACAAATCAAAGATGCAAGAAGTTTATGTGATTTGCTAGATGTATTTATTTTGGTGGTGGGTGCAGAAAATGTTGTCCAAGTCATAACGTACAATGCTGCAAATTATGTTGTTGTTGGCAAGATGCTTATGGACAGGCATCCTACTTTATTTTGGACACTTTGTGCTGCACATTGTATTGATTTGACGTTGGAGGACATAGAGAAAATTCCCTTTGTCAAAGATATTGTTGATTCATCCAAAAGCATTGCAAAATTTATATATAACCATACATCTGTGCTTGGCTTGATGAGAAGATTCCCCAACAACAAAGAGTTGGTGCGCCCCGCCATTACACGGTTTGCCACCAGTTTCATATCTCTTCAGTCCCTCTTGAATTCTATGTGGGATGTGAAGAGAATGTTTCTTTCAGAGGAGTGGCATGCTTTGCCATTGAGTCGCAAACCAGAAGGAGAGGTCGTATGCAGACTAGTTTCATACCAGGAAGACTTCTGGGCAGAAGTGCAGGAGGTGTGCGTCGTTACTGAACCTTTGGTAAAGGTTCTTTGGTTGGTTGATGGTGAGAAGCCCGCAATGGGCTATTTGTATGAGGCCATGGACAGGGCCAAAGAAGCCATTCGGGCCTACTATGATGATAAGGGAGATGATGGGTTTCAGAGACAACTCCTCCTATGGGGAGTGATTGATGAGCGATGGAACAACACACTCCATCATCCCATTCATGCTGTTGGGCTTTTCCTGAACCCTGCATTTTCTTACGCATGTGGGTTTGTATTTGATACTGAGATCATGGATGGATTCTTATTCTGTGTCCAGAAGATGGTGTGATCTCTAGAACAACGTATAGAGATCTCTAAACAAATTGAAACATATAGGATGGCAGGTGACAAATTTGGATTTGAGATGGCTGTCATTGATAGGACGATTAAAATGCCAGGTATTTTTTAGTTTGCAACTTTGTTTCAAATTTCATTCTCTTCAAATTCCATTTTTTTCTTATGTTTATTTAAAATTTTATTTGTAATTTTGTTGTAGATGCATAGTGAAAAATGTATGGTGGCAGGGTACCCCTTCTACAAAAGCTTGCCATCGCATCTTCAGCGAAACATGTAGCTCTCGGGATGTGAGCGCAACTAAAATGTATTTGAAAAAATACACAACAAAAAGCGCAACAGGTTAACACTTAAACATTTAAAATATTGCAAATTTCCAAATAAATTTTTGAATTCATTAAACAATATTTTTTTTATAGTTATTAATTATTATTTCATGATCTTTGTACAGGTTGGAGTCCTAGCAACTTAATGACATAGTCTATGTCTACTATAATCTTCGATTGTGGGTGAGGCAACTTGAGAGGACACCTGATGTGGAGGCCATCTCATTGGATGGGATTGACACCACTGCTGCATGGAGGGTTGAGGCCGAGAGGCCTCTCATGGAGTCTGTTGATGTTTGGTTAGTGCAGGATGTAGTGGAGGGGGAGGAGGAAAAGGAGCAAGAGGAGGAGGAGGAGGTGACACCACTTGACCGGGCTACCCCTGCCACCAGTAGAGGACATGGTCTACCTCCTATAGCTCCTACTTCTAGTTCTTCAGCTTCTAGAGCACATCAGACTCTACTGCCATCTCCACCAACACGGCCACCAGCATCTACATCTAGAGGGCAAGGGAAAGCTATGGCATTTTGTTGCAAGAGGGGCAAAGGAAATCAATAGGATTAGACTTTAGTTATTTTCTTCATTTTATTGTATATGACATTGTGACATGACGAGATACATTATTATATTTTTTGTTGATATTTTGAGGCTGAGTTGGGACTCAGGAGTCAGGACTTACTATTCAGGACATGATTCAATGTTATGTGTGATTTTAGCACTAGAAATGATCTTAAACATCTTACATATTAGTTCTTTTATCATATTTATGTGTCAATGTATTTATTTTATGTTGTAGATGGTTTAGATATTAAAAAATTTGAAAAAAGAAAATGAAAAAAAATGAATATTTTTGTACCAAATGATTATTTCCCGATTATTTCCAATTATTTTCCGATAATTACGATTTTTTCAGATTTTTTCCTCATGCCAATATTATCCCGATAACAATTAATGCAACACTGGTACTAATACATCTTCTTCAACCATCATCAAAACAATCAAGGTGAAGATTTCAGCTTCACATGTCAAGTATCTATCTTTTCATTCTATAATCAAATTTGGTTAAATGACTTCGTGTTGGCAAGGAGATCTACAAATCGGTTGGGTCATCAAGATTCCTTGCATAAAGAAGGAGGATAGACATAGTCCTCTAAGTAGCTGAAGCCATTGAACATATCAAAAGGTCTCCTCTGAATTTATGGAAAGGGATACTTATGAAAGATCCCCTCATATAGCAAAATTGGAGACATCAAAGAGATGTATATGAAGGTGTAATGAAAAAGGCCACATGAAAACTTATCTACATGAAAGTAAAGGGTATCAAAGGATGTAGGATATCTTCATAAGGTCCCACCTACAAGATCTAGGAAGGAAGATAACCATCATTGATTCATAATGCACTAACAATCAAGGTAACAAATATCCATGGGATTAGAAAGTTACCTCATTCGACAAATTATGGTCTCTATGCTAAATAGAGAAAGACAACTTGATGCCAAAAGTATTGAAGGATAAAGAGATGTATATGATAAACTCATTCTCTGAAGGTGCAATGAAGAAGGTCACATGAAAACTTATCTACATGAAAATAAAGGGTATTAAAGGATGTAGGATATCTTCATAAGGTCCCACCTACAAGATCTAGGAAGGAAGATAACCATCATTGATTCATAATGCACTAACAATCAAGGTAACAAATATCCATGGGATTAGAAAGTTACCTCATTTGACAAATTATGGTCTCTATGCTAAATAGAGAAAGACAACTTGATGCCAAAAGTATTGAAAGATAAAAGAACTCAAACATGTGCAGAAAGGCAAGGCAAGTTTGGTCCTCAAGCAAGACAGAACAGTATAGCTAAGATTCAATGCTACGGAAAGATGATGGAAAGAAGCTCATATCACCGGAAATATGGAGGAAGCTGAAGAAAAAGGGCCAAGGAAAGAGGGAGTAACAAATATCTACTATGAGTAAGATGGTATCCCTCACAAAAGGGACCTATCATAAGCTCCTAAATCTTGTGTTATAGATATGACCAAGATAAAAGATGCATCATGGCATCATAAAAGCATTAGAAACAAGAACTAGTGACATCACCATGGGAATCATGAAGGACAAAATCCATGGCAGTCAAACATGAAGGATATAGCTCTTGGGAACCTCATTGGACATGGAAGGAAAGAAAGAAGTCATCCAGGACAAGGCTCATCATACATCAAGTCAGAAAGGAAACATCTACCAAATGGGGACATACAAGATCCTCAAGATTCTCTAATGGAATCCTCATCAAAGGGCTCACTAATCTAGAGAGGAAGCAAGTGCTTCATCTGAAACTCCAACTCGTGGAATTTGTGAATGATGTTATGGTGACATAAGAGGAGGAGCAGATCAAGAGGTTGAAAACACTTCAATCAAGGAAGCTATTGAAGGAAGCTTAGATGACCTAAAGATGAAATAAGGTATGTATGCTTGTGTTTAAATTTATAATGTCATGTCGTATGGTTGCAAGTAACATCGATCATTATTTCTAGCTTAAGAAGCATGATCAAGAGGAGCAGGATCTCCTCCTCTGAAAGGATGCAGGAAGGCATAAGACACACTAAGATGAAATCAACATAATATGACTACAATTAAGAAACTCTGATAGAAAGCACCTGGGAATGGAATGTGTGGAGAAGGAAGAGATCGTGAGATAAGCAACCCTTATGAAGGTGATCAACATCCAAAAGACCAAGAAGACTTAACTAGGAAATCTCCCAGAAATATATGAAGACTTTGATGGAAAAAGATGGAGACCCTTGACAATGGACATCTTTGGGAGATGTGTCAACATGTATGCAAGATGTTTATACTTACAAGAAGATGTCATGTTGAAGAGCCATCTCGTAAGGTATGATTTAATATTATGTTTTGATTTCTTGAATAATATATGGATAAGTTCATGCAGGGCTACTCAAACAAGAGTTGTGAATACAAGTACAACTAGCATTCATATGGTGGATAGAAGAAGCATGATGAAAAGGAAGTAGTCAGATGACGAAGGTTCCAGATATGAAGAAGGCCACTTTCCATGAAGAAAGGGATGGCATGACTAACTACGGAGGAAAGTGATCGATGGTTGTTGCCCTACAAGGAAGAAGCTCAACTGAATTTCATGACATCAAAGAGAGAAGTTGATCAAGCGACTTAAGGACCCACGAAGAAGATGTTGTTGATGTATAGAAGAGTCCCTAGCTAAAAGGGAGCTCTGACAAGTTCCTGATTAAAAGGGAGCTTGGGCAAGTTCCTGATCAGAGGGAGCTTGGGCATATCTTCCCCAGTTGAGAGGGAGAGATAGATCCAACATTCTTGTCTTCACTTTGGAAGAAAGAATGGAGGATTGGGTAATAATCTGGCATTCGATGCTCTTTGAGGATGTGTAGGGCATCCAAGACAGGAGTAGGCAAAAGGACCGTGTAGGGCATCCAAGACAAGAGTAGGCAAAAGGACCGTGTAGGGCATCCAAGACAAGAGTAGGCAAGAGGACCAATATTCTTTGAGGTTTGGGAACCCAAGATAAGAATAGTCCTAGAAGGTCATACTCAGCGAACACCCAACCGAGTATGTACCTTGAGAGACAATGATGAAGGTGTTTATAGTCATTGGTCTCGCCAACATTTTGCTTTGATCTTATGAGAGATAGAGTTGTCAGTCAAGCCCTTGTTGTGGAAACAATGTTGGTTACTATGATGCTATACAAATGTGTTACCAATCTGGTTCTTCTTATGAGAAATTCTTTAGATTGAGAATGACCAAGCACTATCATGAATACCTCCCTAGTTAAGAGGGAGTGTTGAAGAAAGTGTAACTAGGTTCGGTCTTCATGACATTGTAATTATGATTTTTGTAAACAAGAAAATGAATTATTTTTGTATGCCAAGTTGCATGGGTTTCATGAGCAAGAAGTTTATTTATTAGTGGCTCCCATTGAGATCCTTATTATTTATTATTAAAAAGTCAAAGTCATGAAGAGCTCTTCTTGAGCAAATATGAAATGTATATGAGTCAATCTAGTGTCTAGATCAGCCCTCCAAGACAAGCACAATCCTCTTGAAGAAGATAGCCAGCAAAATGAAGTAAATACAGTCATGTTGGCTCAAAAATGAAGACACAACAATTCACTTGGTCATGTCGGCTTAATATGTGGGTCAAACCACTATAAATAGGCGTGTAAGTTCAGAATTACAGTCAAGAAATTTTGAACAAGTCTCTACAACATCAGATGAGGACAGAACCTCGACATATCTCTGAAATCTCAGTGAAGTTTAGGTGTACAGGAATCTTGGATGAAGAAGTAGTACAGTGTCTCGGTTAAAAGAAGGGTCCCTGTGCTTTTTGGATAGGTATTACAGGGGTACACACTCTCAGCATACTCTCACAGTCTCAATTAAGAAGGAGCTCAGTAATTCCACAGTGATGTATTCTCAGCATAGCCATGACAAATAAGATCTCAGTGAACATAGTCACATTCTCGGTGAAGATCTCAGTGCAATCATGATGAACACAGTTACATTCTCAGTCAAGGTGCAGTCATGATCCTAACATGGTTATGATCTCGGTGAAAGAACGGCTATGATGAGACAGTCATGATCTCGGTGAATCAAAATGCAGCTCTTCTATACATATCTCAATATGGAGATCTAGTTGATGAAGACCTCGGTGAAGGTATAGCAAAGATGTTGCAGCAGTAATGAGGTGGTGCAGTAGTGATGGCCTCAATGGTGCAACAATGATGATGAACTTAGCATTGACAAAGAAGAGGATTGGTGTCTTGGTCTTGGAGTGGCCTAATAGGTCAAGGGTCATGGTCTTGGTATTTGTCAATTGGAATCTCTATAAGAATAATTTTGTGCAGGTTTTCCTCTCAAAGAGTGAGAGGTTTTGGCCCTGGCTGAAAGCCAACATCTTGTGTTCTTGTCTTTTTGTTTTAGTAGTTACTTGATGAACTAAAGAAGACACACTCTAATAATAACAAATAAAGATTGTGCTAAGAAGAAAAGTTAACATACCTCACAAATAGTTATCATGAAAGAAGAATCTCATTAACTCTAATTGCCCTAGATTCTTCAACACTTTGAAGTCTTCATTCCAAAAACAAATGGAATCAAATGGTCTTTGATGGATTCAACAAGAATCCTCTTGGTCTTAATTCCAATCTTCTTGTGTTTGGCCTTTCCCTCAGCATCCTGAGGTTCAATAACCTTGCCTTCCACATATTCCATGACATCGTTTTCGTCAAGAATGAGATTTATTCTGGTCTTCCAAGCCCTAAAATTTGTTGCACCTTCTAGCCTATTTTCAAGCTTGATAGAGGGAGCCATCTCATCAAAGGTCTGGTCACAAATCATATCGCAGAATAGGTGTCTTCAAAGGGTGAGCTCATTGGCCTTTCTTCACCAAAGTTTTGATACCATGTTGATTTTCTAGTTCTAATATAGACAAGCACAATTTTCTACCACTAATAATTACTTCCAATGATTTAGCATATTTGAAAATATCATTAAGCAATTACACTTGGAAAAATTCAACAGTAGATGCAACAAAAACAGTAAAGATCACAGTAGAAAATCCATGCATAGTAGGCACCAAAAATTTTCACCTGGGAACCCCAAACTCAAGAAAAAACCCAGCAATCTTTTCTAGCAGAAAAAGTTCAGTTCAGCAAAAGTACAATCTGATTTTTCCAAGTCAAATTTAGTCAAACTAGACCAACAAACTAGCACTAGTCAAACTCGTCTAAATTCGGCCACCTGCAGTTGCTCATAAATTCAGTCAACCCTAAGTCAAACAGGCCGAATTTTGGCCTCCTACTGCTGCCCAAAATTTCGGCCAAACTGCTGCCCAAAGACTCATTCAAACTGCACTCAAAGCTGCCCAAAATTTGCTTGGTCAACTGCAGTCAAATAGACAGCCCAGAAAATATTGGTCAAACTTGTCACATATTCAGTTAAACAGTAGTGAGCAACTCGATCAAGCAATGCCTGAAGATCTCAGTCAAACTTTGCCCAGAACTCAGTCAAACAGATTAGAAGAAGACTCAGTCAACACTGGTCAAACAGAGTCCAAAAGTGCTCAGTCAAACTTCAGAAGAACGCCTCTCTCAAGCACATGCGAACAAAAGAATAGATATTTTTTGTGTTCATCTGAAGTGATGCCAAATGAGGAGGTCAAATCAAGTGGGTTTTGACAAAGGGTCGCACTCATTCAACTGGTCAAGCGAACCTGTTCTTTGGACCCTACATGAGCTCAAAATTAATAATTTTAATTTCTTTTGATATCTGTTTTCCAGATCCATCACATAAAAATAATAATTGTCGATGCATTTCGAACCATCCAATGTGGCTCATTATCAGGATGATTAGATGAAGAGAATCTGATCCAACAAGAGTATAAAAAGGGAGAAGTCTGAGAGATAAAGGAAATCCCTACAGCGTCTAATAAATGTCAGATCAGATTTTCTCTTGAATACCTGTAAGCGCAAGCATTCAAGTAAGCAAACATTGGTAGCAGTTCCCCTTTCGTATAGGGTTAAAATATCTGAATGTGAGTTTCTGTGAGTAGAATTATTTAGATATTTTTTGTGAATAGATATTTTTTGTGTTCATCTGAAGTGATGCCAAATGAGGAGGTCAAATCAAGTGGGTTTTGACAAAGCGTCGCACTCATTCAACTGGTTGGGCGAACCTGTTCTTTGGACCCTACATGAGCTCAAAATTAATAATTTTAATTTCTTTAGATATCTGTCTTCCAAATCCATCACATAAAAATAATAATTGTCAATGTGTTTCGAACCATCCAATGTGGTTCACTATCAAGATGATTAGGTGAAGAGAATCTGATCCAACAAGGGTATAGAAAAGGAGAAGTCTGAGAGATAAAGGAAATCCCTACAGCGTTTAAGGAATGTCAGATCAGATTTTCTCTTGGATACCTGTAAGCGCAAGCATTCAAGTAAACGAACGTTGATACTGACCATAGCTACCAAAAATCAACAATAAACATGCTCACTGAAAAACCTGAATGGACATCTATAGGTTTGGTTCAAATGCCCAGCTTATTTGACGACAGCTTTTCCAGCCAGAGAAAGATATTACAGGCCAAAAAGATTATCAAGTTGGGCTCTAGAGAGAAGGTTAAATTTAACCTTAGCACTCAGGCAAAATGATCTAATAACTCTTCCTTGCAACCTCATAATATCATTAGTTTGTGAAGCCATTGACCAGTTGATTTTTCATTAGTCTATCCACTGCACAGTTAATGTGTATCATGTATGTGATGTAATGCTTGGTACCACGACTGCCATGCGCAAAGACCATATGGAACCACACAGACCGGACTCACACGCAGTATATCATATATCACTTAGTCTGGACTGGTTACCCAAAGGTTTACTATTTAGTAATTTACTAACAGCATTTTTGAACGACACAATTATGCTGCTAGAACCCACATAATGCACAGAGATGGAACTCACCTATAAGAGATAAGACAACAGAAACAAACTAAGGTTTTCAACTAAAATTTCAGAAAATAGACATTAGATTGAGTTCTTCCAATACTGCACATGACATTTGTCAACTTAATTGCAAAGAACACATTTCAATTTTTGTAAAAAGGTGTGCATGATAGTTGAATTAGATTTAGTTTCCAGAAAACTTTCGTTAGCCTATCTTTCTTTCCCTTTCTTATACAACTTTCCTCTGAATATATCTAGAGAGTTATCAGTGACAAAATCACTTTTGTCTGAATTTCAGCTCCATACCATATAGACATGTTATTCTTTTTTACTTCTTCAATTTTATATGCTATGGAAATATCTCCATTTACCAAAAAAAAAAAAAAGATTAAAAAAAGAATCTAGGGATATTAGCATCCATAGGACTTCATTAGCCCAGCAAGCAGATCACAGACCTGAGGTACATTCATACGGGCATATGTATCTCGAGGACCCCCTAGACAAGCTCCACAATTAGGACTCGCTGGAGTATCACAACCTGCTTCCTCAAAAATCTGAGCACATGTCTTGCCATTACCACCCGGTACAGGAAGAGTATAGAGATCCATCCAAACCTATATGTCAAGTGCCAAAGTAAATATTTAGTGTAGCGTCAATCAAATACTGCCACAAAAGAACATTAACAAAATCACTCATGGAAGTGCAAGCAACCTTTTGAGTGGCAGGCACCAAAAATGTTGGTACTTTAACTTTTTGTCCCTGATACATAAAAAGACAATTATCAGCAAAAATGTGAAAAGAAGAGGACACAAGGGTTCCTATCAGAGGAACAACCATATAAATAGATCAAACTTGGTAAATAGTAAATACCCAATCATGAGCCCAACCACATTCTACAATAACGATTTGAATTTCAAATATGGCTAATGTCACATTTGTATGTGTATACACATGCATCATGAGAAAATGTTCTATGAATTAGGCATGGTCAAAATTAGGGAAAAACTCCCTGCAGACAATTATTCTTTCAAATAATGCCAACCCCAAAGCCCATAACTGATAACAAGTTGGGAACCACATACTCTATTACATTGCATAACAATAAAGAACGGTATTGTTGAGAATTGTGTATTCCTCACATTCAGTAATGGTCAAACTCTCGTTGTGTCATTAACGTAAATGGCTGGGCATTATTGTAATCATGCATTATATTACTAGGTTATAGTTGAGACCAACCTAGTCAACTTCGATAATCTAGGCTGAGGGCTCAAAAACCCTATTGGGGAGTACAAACTACTTATTGGGCCCATAACGCCTCTTGGGAAAAGATCTTAGCTGAGTTGTGTATAAATAAACAACTCCAACATTCATTTGTAATATTATCTTGCATGATCATGGGATCATTCTTCAGCCGGCCAGGCATCATTCTTTTTGGACAAGTGAATAAACCTTAGGCATTATCTCTTTGGCATTCTCTTCTATTGATGTGTTTTTCTCTCTCCAAAGCATCTTTTGGACAGCTCTGATACACTTGTTTAGTGTTGCTTTCTCATTTATTTATACAGAGATTGAGTTGGATGTTTGGTTCAATCTTGTTGTTCTCTTGCGATTTCAACGAGTATTAAAGCAAAGAGACAAACATTTCTTCTCATACAAAAACAACTTATAGTCAACCTGAAAAAATCGAAAGTCAACCTGAAAAAATTGTCAGTGTGCAAAACAGCGACTTAATAAAGTTTTTGATGTGGTTTTTCATTTCATTTTGCAAACAGAGGGCTACTGAGAGAGCTAAGGAGGAGAACAATTCTACAAAGGAGAAAGAGGAGAAAACCAAGGTTATTGAGGATCCCAAGCAAAAAAAAATTGATTTTGGACAGAGTTTCTTCGGCAGTCCGTGAATTCCAGGTATGGGCATCATATTCCACCTTATTTTCTTATTTTCTTCTTGTTTTGCCTTGGGTTTCAGTCACCCATATTTTTTCCATGATTTTTGCTTGGGTTCGAGTGTGTATTTTTTTGCCATTATTATTTCATTGAGTGTAGAGGGTTTTTTATTGTCAAAAATTGAAAATTCTGATTGTTAATTTTATTGTTTTGGTTTCTTCTTGTGCCCTAGGTTCAATCTTACATTAACAGCTCAACAAACATGCCAAGGCATTTGGACCTTATGTGGGAATTTGGTGAACCCGATGGGGGATTTGATGGGTCAAATTTGAGTTGCAAATTGTGTGGAAAGCATATGACAGAGAGTATTCCAATTGACATTGCACCTTCCACAAATTTCGGATACCCACCTCCCTAATGGCTCCTTCCATTCTTAGATGTCCTCGTTACCCGCCTCCCCAATGGCTCCCTCTCGCATCAAGTCTATAGAAAAAGGACTCGCACTAACCATTATCTCCATGCCCTTTCTCATCACCACCCATCCCAAAAGCCTGGTGTTCTAAAAACCCTAATCTCCAGAGCTTTAAAAATCTCTGCTCCCCAGTTTCTTTCAGCTGAAAAATCCCATCTGGCCAAGGCTTTCAAGGCCAATGGCTATTCCTCTGCTCAGATCTTTAAAGCTTTCCAGTCTGTTGCTAATCCAAAAATTCAGACCCCTCTCCCTCTTGTGGCCAACTCACCCTCCCATACATTAAAGGGACCACTAATCTTATTGCTAAGTTTTTGGATAAGAAAAACATAAAAACCATAATTAAACCCCATAATACCCTCAAGAAATTGTTCTGATCGGCCAAAGGCATATTAGATCCCATGCTAGGATCAGGGGTTTATCAAATTCCTTGTTCTTGTGATAAATCTTATATTAGCCACACTAGTCGTCCTTTCAAAGCTCGCCATAAGGAGCACAAAGATGACACCGACCATAACCGTCTTTGAAAGTCTTCCATCGCTGAACACTCATATAACTCCAAGCACTTAATTTATTTCAATAAATCAAAAATCCTAGCCTCTGTAACATTCTACAACTCTCATATTATTCGAGAAGCCCTTGAAATCGAGAAGAACCCTAATGACTTTAATAGGGAGAATGGTTACAAGCTTAGCCAATCCTAGAAACTCGCCATCCACCATCTCACCCATTAACTCTTGACCCTACCTGGATTACCTTATCCCCCTCCCGGGTGCCTCTTATTGGCCTCTTTCCCTTATGATCCTTTCTTTTCTTTTAATTATTATTGTTTTCATAATTTTCTGTCATCTTAAAAAATTTTAATTCTTATTTTTTTTTATCAATTATAACAAATAATTATATATTTTTCTAATTAACAAATTTAATAAATTCTTAATTTTCTATTAATCCTTTTTGATTTTCTATGTACAATTCCTTTGCTTTAATTCTGGTCTCTTTATTACTAGTTATCTTTGACTATTAATTTTTAACTATAAAATTAAAAAACATCTTTTACATTTCTTAATTCCCATTCTCCCATCATTAAAAATAATATATAATTTCATTTAAAAATTTGGTCAAATTCAACTAAATTTGTTTATTTATTCAATTAAATTATTTTAATGCTAACCCCCTTTCATTAACTAAATTCTTAATTTAAAAAATTTTAAATTCTTAAATTCTTCTAAATTATTTCAATATCTAATTCTCTTAAATCTTTCCAATCAATAAATATGTTAAGTTTCAAAATTAACAAGTGCTAATATTATAATCATTTATTTTATCTAATTCCTTTTAATTGTCAAAAGTGATTTGGGTCATATATTTAATAATTATTATTTTTTATTTTTTTATCATTAATCCAACGGATACATAGTTCATTTTCTCCTATTAATAGGCTCTCCAACACTTGTTTACTCACAAGCCTCTCTTTGGTCCCTGATGATGGATGGAGTTACCATCCGAAACGTTGGACAGATCACAAATATTATACAATGCTATTTCGGAAATCTCCAACATAGCTACATTATTCTTCAACACTCCCTCTTAGCTAGGGAGATAGTTTTTTGTTAAATTGGCAACTAGGGCCAAACTCCACATGGGTCATCTTATTTATGACATCTAATATTTTTACTAGATTCTGCTCTCGAAGAGGTGTAGGATTGATCTAAAGATCATCCAATTCTGACATGTACAAATAAAGATATGAATTTATTTATATTATGAACAAATTGTCAAAGTCGGTTAGCAAGCAAAATAGGCACACAAGCCCCCAATTCATCCTCAATGTTGCATATAAAAAGAAGACCTCAAGTCATTTTCACCATCATCTCATCACAAATATCTCTCTCCTCTTGTGATTGGACACACTATCCAAGGCAGTCTTCTCTCTCTCCGCACGTGTGAACTAGGGCTTTTGTTTGCTGCGTTGACCAAGCTGCTGGGAGGTTGTTTGACTGCATTGACCTGATGTGTTGACCTGTTTTGACTTTGGTTTGGGTGAGGAATCTCTATTTAAGCAGGCCGCAATTATGGGCACGAAAATCAAGGAGTTTTGACCAGCGTTCACTGTGGTTAGGCGTGACCGCAGATTGACTATTTGACCAGACTTTGACTGGGCAAAATTTGACTCTTTTGAGGTTTGTTTCATCTTGTTGTTTGGAGGCCGAAGTTGACCGAATATTTGAGGGTCAAATCTGCCCTGCTGACCAATGTTGACTTTTCTTGTTAGGGCTCTTTTGCTACTGTTATAAATTATCAAAATCTATTAATTGTATTATCTCTCGCTATTTAACTATTGAAGACTAAAAGAAGATTTGATCAAGGGTTTCCCCACATTGGGGTTTGTACCAGGCTACTGCCACATCTTGTGTCCTCTTGTCTTGGCTTGTCTTCCACTGTCTATGTTTATGTTCTATTAGCATTTTACTTACATGTTTATGCGATTGCTAAACTAAAATTGATAAATCATAAAGAAATTGAAGTAAAATTGCTCTAAAGCATAGAACATACCATTGTTGCCTAAAATTAACATGGTATCAGATTTGAGGTGAAGACAAAACCCAAGCAAGAGTGAAAGAGCAATCACCAACGATAGTTGGACAAGGACAAAAGACTCAATGGGTTCCTCATCCTACTTCCCGGCTAAAGACATGCTCCATGATAAATCTGACTATCATGGATGGAAGATATCTCTTGATTTGATTGTAGGTTTTAACCCCGTACAAAAATTACCTACATATGAATTCTAAAGCACATAAAATAAACAACGCGAGAGCATAACACATAAAACACATATACACAGAGATTTTCCCCTGGATCCCAAAACCGAGACTACCAGCTTGATTTTTCATTATTTTCCTTTCAATGTTATAATACATATTTATACATGTCAAAGCATCTAATACCATGGACCGAAAACCATCGCGTCCAAAAACATGTGCGAAAATCATGCACAAAACCATAGGTGGGTCTGCCCAACCTAACATAGGTTCCAAAACCAAAAAATTCCGGGGCGCTGCCCCGGACCCCATAAAGTGAGGTTATGGGTACGCCTCAAACCCCGAACCCCATAGAGTGGGGTTACCTGCACGCCTCAAACCCCCTGCTACGCAATCGGCACAAAGAAGGGGGGGGCTCCGCCCCCCTCTAACCCCCTGGTTAAATACGTGGGCTAGTCGTGGAAAGAATATAACACAACCCAACATTCTCTCACTTCTTGTTTTCTTTCCACAGGGGGCCACAAGAGAGCTTAGTCATTTATCCAGCCCTACAATGCCCATTGTTTCTCTACACCAAGAGAACTTCTCAGAGCTCACAGATTTTGTCAATGCATTTGCAATATTCTTCAAAATGTCCACCTTTACCAGCAACACCTTTTTGTCTTCTATCATATCCCTCACAAAGTGATATTGAACATCAATGTGCTTTGTCTTTGAATGATATGTAGAGTTCTTTGCCAAGAAAATTGCACTTTGGCTGTCGCAGTCTATCCTTATAGCTCTCTGTACTAACACCATACTTGAACACAATCTCTGCAACCAAAATGCTTCCTTGCTTGCATGAGTGGTTGCCATGTATTCTGTCTCTATAGTTGATAGTGCCACTACAAATTGTTTCTTATTTATCCAATTGACTGCACCTACAAATAGGTTAAGCACATACCCACTTGTAGATCTTCTTTGATCCAGATCTCTAGCCCAATTTGCACAATCTCTGCAACCAAAATGCTTCCTTGCTTGCATGAGTGGCTGCCATGTATTTTGTCTCTGTAGTTGATAGTGCCACTACAAATTGTTTCTTATTCATCCAATTGACTGCACCTACAAATAGGTTAAACACATACCCACTTGTAGATCTTCTTTGATCTAGATCTCCAGCCCAATTTGCATCAACAAAGCCACGAATATCTAACACTCTGTCCAATCTTGGTCTTCCTTGGTATCACAAACCATAATCACTAATGCCACGCAAATACCTGAAAACCCGCTTCA